>QRDG01002226.1:0-191641 GCA_012064385.1 Puccinellia tenuiflora | reverse complement strand
TTTACAATTTACTTTCCGTCCATGCTCTAATAAGATGGGTTTTGCCGTCTTTATTGATGTTGATATTGTGGTCATCTTGTGGAGCAAGACTCTAAAGGTCGCTTTCGTTGGGTACGTCGAGGATGATTTGTTTGTGGTTGACTTTTCGGGGAAAACCACTACAAATTCGATGTGCCTATTCGGAAAGGCCGACAAGGGTTGGTTGTGGCATCGCCGCCTAGCCCATGTCAACATGAGAACTTTGCAAAGTCTCCACAAGGGTGGCCACATACTCGGACTAAAAGAAGATGTCTCTTTTGCCAAGGACCGTGTTTGTAGGGCTTGTGTTGAAGGCAAGATGCATGATTCTCCTCACCCTAGCAAGACAATCGTTTCTTCCAAGAGGATCTTGGAGCTTCTCCATGTTGATCTTTTTGGTGCCGTGCCCGAAGCAAGTCTTGGTGGGAAGAAATATTGCTTGGTGATTGTCGATGATTATTCAAGATTCACTTGGGTTTATTTCTTCAAGTTGAAGAGTGAGACCCAACAAACCTTCATCGACTTCTCCACCGAAATGCAACGACAACACAATGTCCCCATATTGGCTATTAGGAGTGATAATGGCTCCGAGTTCAAGAACTACACCCTCAATGAGTTTCTTAGTGAAGAGGGTATTCGTCATCAATATTCCGCCGCATATACCCCTCAACAAAATGGTGTAGCCGAGAGGAAGAACCGGACTCTTATGGATATGGCTAGGTCCATGCTTGCGGAGTTTAAGACTCCGCTAAGGTTTTGGGCGGAGGCTATATCCACGGCTTGTCACTCATCCAACCGGCTCTACTTCCGCAAAGGTTTGAACAAGACTCCTTATGAAATCCTCACCGGCAACAAGCCTAACATCTCCTACTTCCGCGTCTTCGGTTGTAAGTGTTTCTATTTGATTAAAGGTTGTCGCCTCACTAAATTCGAATCTAAATCTCTAGAGGGTATTTTTGTTGGTTACGGTGGCGAATCCCACACTTATAGAATCTATGATAAAGCTTCACGGCGCATCATAGAATCTTGTAGTGTGGTGTTCGATGAGAATGACGGCTCCCAAGTGGCGCAATTTCATGTTTCCGATGTAGATGATGAAATTCCTCAAGAAGCCATAAGAAGAATGGGTGTGGGATTCTTCCGCCCCATTGAGGAACCCCTTGTGGTGGATCGAGAAGGACAATGCTCTACTCAAGTGGAGCCTTCATCTACACAAGAAACCGTTGCCCAAGAAGAGCAAGTTGCACCAACCCAAGAACAAGTTGAAGACCCTCAACCCGTTGATCATGTTGCTATGCAAGATTCAAACTCTCCATCTCATGACGCTAGCCAAGATCAAGACCTTGCTCAACCATCTTCTTCAAATGTTGAAGCCGAGCCCATTGATGATCAAGGTCAACCTTCCGGTCAAGACGGGGACTCAAATGATCAAGATGATCAAGTGATACCTCCAAGATGCAATGAGGATATCGAAGCCCGTCGTCAAGCTCGAGTTGCAAGAACCATGGAACTTCGTGAACATTTCCTTGATAAGGTTATTGGTGATGTGAGAGGCAAGGTGTCCACCCGGAGGCAATTGGCAAATTTTAGTGATCATCAAGCTCATATTGCCATGTTTGAACCAAAGAAGGTTGCCGAAGCTCTTGAAGATCCGGATTGGTTGCTAGCAATGCATGAAGAACTCAACAATTTCGAGCGCAACCAAGTTTGGAAGTTAGTTGAGAAGCCAAAGGAGTGCCGCAATGTTATAGGCACAAAGTGGATTTTCAAGAACAAGCAAGATGAGCATGGCATGGTGGTGAGGAACAAGGCTCGTTTGGTGGCTCAAGGGTACTCTCAAGTTGAAGGCATTGATTTTGGAGAGACCTATGCTCCCGTGGCTCGTCTTGAGTCCATCCGTATCCTCCTTGCTTATGCTTCTTGCTATAACTTCAAATTGCAACAAATGGATGTTAAAAGTGCTTTTCTTAATGGTCCTTTAAAAGAGTTGGTATTCGTTAAGCAACCCCCGGGATTTGAGGACCCCAACTTCCCTAACCATGTCTACAAGCTCGATAAGGCGCTCTATGGACTTAAGCAAGCACCACGTGCGTGGTATGAGCACCTTAGAGAGTTATTGTTAGACCGTGGGTTTGAAGTTGGGCAAATCGATCCCACTCTTTTTACTAAGAGGGTTAAAGGGGAGCTTTTCGTATGCCAACTATATGTTGATGATATTATCTTTGGCTCATCTAACAAAGCTTTTAATGATGAATTTGCAAAGCTTATGACCGATAGGTTTGAGATGTCTATGATGGGCGAGTTGAAGTTCTTCCTTGGATTTGAGATCAAGCAATTGAGAGGAGGGACTTTTATTAGCCAAGCAAAGTATATCCAAGACATGCTCAAGAGATTCAATATGGTGGATGCTAAGGAGAAGAAGACTCCTATGGATACCAAGTGCCATCTACAACTTAACCCAAAGGGTATAGATGTGGATCAAAAGCTCTACCGCTCCATGATAGGTTCGTTGCTTTACCTTTGTGCATCTAGACCCGATATTGTGTTGAGTGTAGGTGTGTGTGCAAGGTATCAAGCGGCTCCTAAAGAAAGCCACATGTTGGCGGTCAAGAGAATCCTACGATATTTAATTCATACCCCAAGGTTTGGTTTGTGGTATCCAAGGGATTCATCTTTCACTCTTCGGGGTTTCACGGATTCGGATTGGGCCGGTGATCAAGATGATAGGAAATCAACTTCCGGGGCTTGCCAATTTCTTGGTGGGTCTTTGGTGAGTTGGTCTTCTAAGAAGCAAAATTGCATTTCCCTCTCCACCGCCGAAGCCGAGTATGTTGCCGCCGCAAGTGCATGCACTCAATTGTTATGGATGAGGCAAACTTTGAAGGAGTACGGTGTCACTTGTGACAAAGTGCCTCTTTTGTGTGACAATGAGAGTGCTATCAAGATCGCCTACAACCCGGTGCAACATTCAAGAACCAAGCACATTGAGATTCGTCATCATTTCATTCGAGATCATGTTGCCCGTGGAGACATTGAGCTTGCTTATGTGCCAACCAAGGACCAACTTGCCGATATATTCACGAAGCCACTTGATGAAGCAAGATTCACTTATTTGAGGAATGAACTAAATATCGTGGATTCGAGGAGCTTGACTTGACCATCTTGCATACACACCTATAGGTCAATTCTCTATTTGGGTTTAGGTGTAGGCATGGACATAGGGGGAGTGTTGTCCTAACTATTGGGCTCTCCCTCCCCCCATTATGCCTAGATTAATGCATTCATTGTTCTTCTCTATATTCAATTCATGAATTGTGAGCTTAAATGACGAGTATTGGTCATGGACCCAAGATATATCTTCGCGGTGCCATTCCATAAACTCATACATGGTGGCCTAGGCCACCGACCTCTTCCTTGTGAAGAGTTGGTTCTTTTGAGATTTTATTGGATTTTATTTGCAAATCTTGTGTTCTTATGGGAAACTCACTCAATCTTGGCTTTTATCGTTTTTGGCTTTTGCAAGATGAGTGTGAAGTACCATCCCAGTTTGAGTTGTCTATCCCAAGCCTCTACTTTCCCCAAACCTTGCTCCTCTTGCCACATACATGTCCACCACCATAAATCAGCTTCTCTGCGCTGTGGGGGCCGGAGACTCCGGTGTCTAACACCGGAGACTCCGGTCTGGGCAGAGTCTCCGCCCTAAGCCACGGAGAATCCGGCACCCCGGAGACTCCGGTGTGCTTAGGCCGGAGACTCCGGCCTCGGCGAATCCAGGGGATCAAAAAGGGGATCGGGGTGGGAGTTGTTTTCACAACTCTCTTCCACCCCCGACTCTCTCCTCTCCCCTGCTGCCGCCCTCAACTTGGAGAAGCTCCTCCGGCCGCTCCCCGCCGCCGGAATCCGCCGTCCAGCCGGCCTCCCCTCCTCTCCAACGTTGGGGAACCTCCTCCCCACCATTGGTGACCTCCACCATGTCGAGCAGCGGTACATCTCCCTCTCCCTCTCTAGGTTTCTTCCTAGATCTTGGATAGAGTGTGTAGTGTTGCTCTCTATGGTGTGAAATCTCTTGCTGGCTTGTTTTCATCTCAATGTATCAATTTTAGAATCTTTAGCATCGAATTTTGACCTAACCCTAGATTCTCAGTCTCAGGGCCGGAGACTCCGGCCTGTCCCAGGCCGGAGACTCCGGTGTGACCGGAATCTCCGGACCCTGAGGCCGGAATCTCCGGTGTAGATCAAGTTTGAGTGCTTTTGATTCTCCAACTGATGCATTCTTTGTTTCCATGGACATGTATGCTTATCCCCCTGCTACCTTCTATCTGTTACTCACAGGTTCCTCTCAGCGCCTCAAGAAAATTGCTCACAACCCCAATAAGGTGACTAGAAAAGAAAAGAGAGGAAATCGTGCCTATTTGGATCGGACTGAGGATGGCCGCATGGTCCAGCGTGACAGGGGTGCTGCAGCTAGAGCGGCTGCACAGAGGAGAGCCGAAGAAGAGTTCCTTGCTCAAGAGAGGGCTAAGAAAGCTAAGTTTGACAATTTGACCACTCTTAGTGGGTTGAACAAATCCGAGTTCCGTGCAATGAGGTCGCAGCCATTCTTCGACATGCCACGAAACACCTCCAATCCTCGGTTTTGGAGAACGGAACAAGAGATTGTGATGGATGAAGTGTATGCTAGGCTCTCGGGCGCTAACAAGGTTTGTGTGCAAAAGGTGCTTAATCTTTCCGCCCTTAGCACTAAACAATATTTCCAAGAAGCCGTGTGGATTGTTCGCAAGCTAGGGTTGGAGCATCTCATGACGCTTCAACAAAACTATGACATCGACTTGGTGCACCAATTCTTTGCTACCGTTCAGTTTGGAGAAGATGTTGATGTTAAGTTGACTTGGATGACCGGGCCTATGAGATGTGAGTCCTCTATGACAAGGTTCGGTGCTTTGCTTGGATATGTGTTCCGCACGGGTGAAGCCTCCCAAGGAAGAATCATGCACACGGAAGGGGTCCATTATGACAAGAACAAGTTGACACCGCTTTATCTCAACAAATCAGCTGTTGGCTCCAACAAGGACCTTTTCCCCACCTTTAATATCCTCCTTCGCATGTTTAGAAGCAATATTGCACCTCAAGCCGGGAATGTGGATGCAATTCGTGGAGGGCTTGTCAATCTTCTTGCTCATTCCTATGAGGTGCTTCAAGCCGGAGTTAATTGTCAAGGTTATGAGATTGACGTGATGGATTTCATCAAATGCGAGTTGCATTGGGCCGTGCATGAGATGAAGAATCCTATTTATGCACCTTATGTGATGATGCTTATCCTTGACCAAGTGCCAACTCTCAACCGTGAGCTCTTCACCGTTCACAAGGCCGGCTCCCTTCAAATCCTCAAGCATGACAAGCCTTCGTCTTCAAGTGGTCCCTCTCGTGTTCCGTTTGCTTCAAGTGAGGAAGAGGAAGAAGATGTGGCACCCGTCCGTAGGAGGAGCAAGAATGCCGACCCTCCCTCATGGGTTAGCAAAGGCAAAGATGATGTGCAAAGAAAGATAAAGAAGCTTAGTTGGTTTGAGAAGATGGTGGTTCGCATGAATGTGTGCCTCCACCGGGAAAATTACGAAGCTCATAAAGAAAGGAAGTTGATCATCTCCAATCAAAATAGGTTGTTCAGGGAGTTGGAGAAAAAGAGGGACAAGACTCCACCACCTCCTCCTCCTCCTCGCATTGGCAAAGCAACTCAAGAAGAGCTCGCCGAAGAAGGAGGATCCTCCGGTAGTGAAGCGGCAATTCCCTATGATGCTTGGCATGCAAAGCAATTCCCTTGGTCACATTTTGAGTTTGAGGACGTGTCCTCCAATATGCCTTCTTCCTCACGCAACACCGGAAAGGCTCCAATGCCTCATGGAGAGATTGAAGAAGATGAAGATGCTAGTGGCTCTCAATATGATGAGGATGATGATGATGATGACGCCACCGACGAGGACTCCGAGTGACTTCTTTGGGGTTCGTTAGCATCGCCTTTCTTCCTTTTTGGTGTTTCGATGCCAAAGGGGGAGAAATGGTTCTAGTAGGCTATCCGTGGGATTTGCATGGGTCGGAGCACAAGCATTTGCTTTTATCATTTCTTTAGAGCTTGTGTTCCTTTTATTTCGTTGAACTTTGTGTTGAACTCTATTTGCTATTTTTATGTGTGAAATGTGGATCTTGTGGTCGTTAAGGAGACATGATATCGGTTTTATCTATGGTTGAATTATGTGTGAGGTGAAATATGCTTTGGAATTATCTTTTAGTCTCACTCACAAGGTATGGTTGCTAACATTTTCATCAACCCCTCTATATCATGTTCCTTATTGTTGCAAATGATTGTGTCCTTGATTATATCATGTCTTATTTCATTTGTGGCATCCTCCCCTATATGTGGATTTATTCTCTTTTGTAAAATCTTGTCTAATGTGCACACATTTAGGGGGAGATGCTATTTGTCACATGATATGATCCTTTATTTTTGCAAATCTTAGTGTTGTCATCTAACACCAAAAAGGGGGAGATTGAAAGAACATTTCCTAACCCCTATGTGTTTTGTGTGTTAGTTAACAACATTAATGACTATCTAATGTGATGCTAAGTGGTGCAGGTTTTGACATAATTTTTACCCATAGCATCTTGCACCAAAAAGTGAAGAAAGGGCAAGGTTTTGGTTGCTGCAGGAAACTCCTGGCCGGAGTTTCCGGCCTCCCAGGCCGGAGTCTCCGGCCCCCTCGTTTTCCTGCTCTCTGGCCGAAGTGTGGGGAGCTTCTGGACACCCCTCCGGAGGAACACCGGAGGAAGCCCGGAGTCTCCGGGAGGCCGGAGTATCCGGTCCCTGGGGGCCGGAGTCTCCGGCCTGCTCAGCATCATCGACAACTCTCCGCCCGGGTGCGGAGTATCCGGCACACGCCGGAGTCTCCGGCCCTCCTGGCCGGAGTCTCCGGCCCTTCGATCAAGAGTGCAAGTGTGGGGAGCCACTGGAGCCTGCCCGGAGGGACCCCGGAAGAAGACCGGAGTCTCCGGCCAAGGCCGGAGTCTCCGGCCCTCTTAGGCCGGAGTCTCCGGGTTAAGTGAACCCAAACGGCTAGTTTTTGCAGAGGGGTATAAATACCCCTCCACCTACCTCAAGACAGCTAGCTCGTCCAGCATTTATGAACCCTAGTTTTTGAGAGCTCAAAATCACAAATTCTCCCAACTCCTCCGTCCAAACGCGTTGATCTTCGGAGGATTGAAGGAGAAGACCCGGATCTACATCTTCACCAAGCCGTTCTTCATTTCCCCCTCGTTCTCTCGAGGATTCTTGCTTCTAGGGTTAGCTTTGTGTTACTCTAGATTCTTGTGCTCACTTGTTGTTGTAATTGTAACAGAGTTGTTGATTTGGGAGCCCCCAATTAAGTTGTGGGTGTGTGCCCCAAGAACGTTGTAAGGGCTCCGGATTCCGCCTTGAAGGACTCCGATAGTGGAAGGTGAACTAGGCCTTTGTGGCGAGGTTCATCGGAGAATAGGGTGAGGCCTTTGTGGCGTTGAGTAGGCCTTCGTGGCGAGCTCACACCCCTCCAACGAGACGTACTCCCTTAACAAGGAGGAACTCGGGAATACACCCTTGTCTCCGCGTGCTTCCTCTCTCGGTTATCTCTTTCCTTTACTTGTTTCGTTAAATTGCCTAGTTGTTTAGTTTGCTTGTCATATAGATAAATTCACCATAGTTTCATATCTAGAGAATTTATCTTTTGTGTCAAGCCTAAATTGAAAAAGAATAAAAAATTGGGTAGCACCTATTCACCCCCCC
This sequence comes from Puccinellia tenuiflora, assembly GCA_012064385.1. Lineage (NCBI taxonomy): Eukaryota > Viridiplantae > Streptophyta > Magnoliopsida > Poales > Poaceae > Puccinellia > Puccinellia tenuiflora. The sequence goes on along the minus strand of QRDG01002226.1, from coordinate 183,813 downwards.
TCTAGGTGCTCATACGATCCCCTTTCACAAACTTCTAACATCTACATGCATATCTGGCTGGTGGAGTTGAAGGCTATTGCGTAAAGCAGATTTTGTCCTACTTTTCATAAAGCATTTTCACTTTGAACTTAACAAATTGAGACACTCCCATGGAACGCATCCAGTGTCTCATTTACCCGTGTTCACCCATCAAATTTTATTTCTGAAATTGGAATGAAGAGATCTTCTGTCGACATCCTTATTTGGTCACTCGTGATTGTCCATTACCGGGGACACGGCTAAGATCTTAGTTTTAAATACTCTCGAGAGTTTGTGGCACTTTCCCCACTAGACCCAATCAGCCCAAACTTCCTAATCACTCAATTTGTGAGAAGGAAAGGAGAAGATCAAGATGAGACTTTTCAGAAGTGTTTTCCCATGGTACTCTAGCGAGATCACTACCGTCCTTCCCCTCTACATCATCAGATCTCACTGTACCAGGTCCACATAATGTACTCCGTCAAGACAGAGCCCATATGACTAGTGGTTGCACGGTCAGGCAAACAAACATGGTGTGACATTAATCTCAAACCCTAGGTGGCCTTTCACAAGTGCACGTATTCAGGTTCACCCATAAGATGGGCCTGAATAGCCACTCAACTTCGCCTCCATCATACAGACCAATACCACCTAGGTAGTTCATTAATTTGGTAGAATTATTCTTAACTCAACTACAATAAAACAATACATTTTTGCAGCAAGCAATTCTACTAAATTAAGTGGGTCACCAATCAACTAGTCATGTGGCTATCCTAACAGGTTTGCATAGCATAAATAGATAACAGTGATAAGCCTATCATGCAAACTACTGAAATAGGCTACAGTGCAAATATATAATGAAATAATAGGTCATTTATGCAGGAGTATCACTTGCCTTTTGAAAGTTGTCGTTGCTCGCACACTCTTTTCAACGTAACTCGTAGCTCTCCATTCAATCTATAAACTACAAACAGATAACAACAAACAAACAATACAACAATCAAATAATACAAACATAAGAGCAAACATGGATAGAAACACAAGGGTAAGTAGGTGTTGGGAATATGCCCTAGAGGAAATAATAAAATGGTTTATTAGCATATTCATGTTTACGATAATATTTTATTATCCATGCTAAAATTGTATTAACTAGAAACATAATACATGTGTGGAATATAAACAACCAGGTGTCCCTAGTAAGCCTCTACTGGACTAGTTCGTTAGTCAAGAGTTGGTTAAGGTTTCCTAACCATAGGACTTATAGTCACTTGATACCGGAGTCGTATCATTGGGAGAATGATATGATGGACAAGACCCAAATAATAAAGAGTTGCAATTAATCGTGTCACTCAGTTTCATTGCCAACACTTTTAGTATTTGCCAAGTATAGTTTCCTTAGACCATGAGATTATATCACTCTCATTTACCGAAGGAATACTTTGAGGACATCAAACGTCACTTCGTAACTGGGTGATTATAAAGATGGCTTTCAGGTATATCCGATGGTAAATTGTTGGGTGACATATATCAAGAGTGGGATTTGTCCCTCCATGTGACAAAGAAGATATGTCCAGGCCTTCTCGGTAATATAGCATCATAAAGTCTGCAGACATGTGATTTGGTGGTAATCACGGAGATCCTATATTATGGACGAGTAAAGAGAACTTTCCGGCAACGAGATTAAACTAGACATGGGGATGTCGACGATTAAATCTCGGGCAAGTGAAATATTGTGAGACAAAGGGAATCGTATACGAGATTAAATTGAATCTTCGGCATCATGGTTCAATCGATAAAGAGTTTTCGTTGATTGTGTGGGAATTAATATGGACATCCCGGTCCCTCTATTAATTATTGATCGGATCATGTCTACACATTCTCGAACCCATAGGGTCACACACTTAACGCTCCGATGAAGTTAGGGTTAGCGATCAAATAAATGATGGAATGAACGAATGGTGATTCGGAGTCTCGGATGAGATCTTAGACGTCACGAGGAGTTCCGGAGGAGTCGGGAGAATAAGATTCATATTAGGAAAGTGTTTTCCGGAGGTATCGGAAAGGTTCCGGATTTTTCCGGCAGGGTACCGGAAGGTTCTAGAATGTTCTAGATGAGTCTAGAAGTGGGGCCCACCTAAAGTATGGGGCCCACATGGACCAAGGGGGTGCAGCAGCCAATGTGCCGGCCGCACCACCCATAGGCCCACATGGGCCTAGCCGGCCAAAGGGGAGGGAGAGGAGTCCGAGTCCCTATGGGACTCGGCTTGCTTGGCAAGCAAGCAAGTCCTAGGGCCGGTTGGCCCTAGGCTTGCCCTTCCCTCCACCTATATAAAGGGGGCCAAAGGGGGGTGCGGCACACCCTAAGGAGCAGCCCTAGCCGCACCACCCCAAGCCCTAGCCGGCCCTAACCCTAGCCTCCGGCCACCTCCCTAGCCGCGCCACCCCTTGCCCTAGGGGGTGCTGCACCACCTCCTCCTCCTCTCCCTCTTGCACGGCTTGACGAGGCCCTGTCCGTGGGAGATATCCACCATCATCACCAACACACCGTCGTGCTGCTGAGATTCATCTAGCCACGTCTACCTCGCTTGCGGGATCAAGGAGAGGACGTCTTCATCGAGCTGAACATGTGGATACTGCGGAGGTGCTGCTCGTTGCGGCGCTTCGACGGATTGGATCTCGAGGATAATACATCTCCTCGCGACTAGATACGTCTAGTTGCGGGGATCGACTAGCCAACCCCTGCACCGACAAAACGTTTGTGTTCGATCTTCAAGGGTAAAGATTCGATCTCCTTCTCGCTACTTGCATCTAGTAGATCTAGTTCCTTATGGTTTCTTCCGCTTGTTACGTAGGAAATTTTTTGTTTTCCATGCAACGACCCCTATAGTGGTATCAGAGCTTAGATCTATTTGTAGATGTTGGTGTGATTAGAACACAAGGAGTTGTGGGCGTAGATATTTTATGTTGCTACCTTCTCACGTGCACTTTGTATCTTGACGGTGTGGTGAGGTTGAAGCGGCCCGGACCAACTTTACTCGTCCACGTAAGAGAGACCGGTTCCACGATTGACATGCAACTTGTATTGCATAAGTGGCTGGCGGGTGTCTGTTTCTCTTGCTATAGTGAGATGCAATTTTCAACGGAAGGCCTTTTAAAAGGATATAAAATAAGCGAATTCTATATCACCGTTGTGGTTTTTGCATAGATTAGAACGGTTCTATCTCGTTGACCCAAGCCACGTAAAAATTGCATAAACAAAGTAGAGGACATCTAACTTGTTTTTGCAGGGTTTGTGATGTGGTATGGCCAATATGTGATTTGTGATAATGTATGCAATGATCATGTTTGTAATTTTTTCACGACTTGCATGTCGATGAGTACGGCAACCGGCAGGAGCCATATGGTTTTCTATTATTTTATGTGACCTGCGAGTCATTGATTCACCATGTAATTGCTTTACTTTATCGCTAAGAGTAGCATTAGTTTTAGTTGCAATAGTTGGTGGACACAACCATGATGATGGCGCCACAATGCCGGAGACGATGGAGATCATGTCGGTGCTTTGGAGATGGAGATCAAAGGCACAAGAAGAAAAGGCCATATCATATCACAATTATGAATTGCATGTGATGTTAATCCTATTATGCACCTTATTGCTTGCTTAGATGTGATCGCGATAGTAGCATGATAAGGTGATCTCTCACGTTAATATCAAGATAATAAAGTGTTCTCCCCTAGTATACACCGTTGCAAAAGTTCGTCGTTTTGAAGCACCACATGATGATCGGGTGTGATAGATTCTACGTCCACATACAATGGGTGTAAGCCAGTTTTACACATGCAGAAATACCACGGGAAATCTTGACGAGCCTATCATGTATAGACATGGCCTCGGGAACATGGAACCGAAAGGTTAAACACGAGTCATATAAATGATATGATCAACACTGAGTTGTTCACCATTGAAGCTACATCATCTCACGTGATGATCGGTTGTGGTCTAGTGGATTTGGATCGTGTATCACTAAACAATCAGAGAGATCTTAAGTTTAGTGGGAGTTCATGTAGTAATTTTGATTAATATGAACGAAAATTATCATAAACAAGTGTCCTAAGAGAATGTCTTTGCAAAATCCTTCTAGATCATGGCGGACTACAGTAGTATGTTCCTTGCATAAAAATTGTTAACAATTATATCATTAGGAAGCTCATGATTGGGGCATTTGAGCATTAGAGATTTCAACCTCCCCCAAGCTTGAGCGATGCTTTCTCTTTCATGTGGCCAAAAGTTGTAAATATAATTTCTATCTTGATGAATTTCATGAAGAGGATAAAATTTAGAATAAAAGAGAGACATAAGCTCTTTCCAATCCATCAAATGAGAATTATCCAGAAGCATATACCAATCCATAGCTTTATCCTTTAATGAAATTGAAAATAATTTCCTCATGATTACCTCTCTTGGCATACCTGCAATATTAAATAGCTCACACGGTTCTTTAATATAAAGCAAATGATAACCCGGATGGACAGTCCCATCCCCTGCATAACGATTACTCATAACATGATCAATAATTCCCATAGATATTTTGAATGGATCGATTTCATAGAGTGGAGGACTCTTCTCCACCACGGGTGTGGTGGTAGAGTCACTCCCGAAAAACATACTAAGTGAAGAGTGCTCCATAACGAAGCAAAGTAATAAACAGAAATAAAAAGGGTTAAGTGCATTTTTGGTCCCTCAAGTGTTCTAGAAGTCCAACTTTGGTCCCTCAACTCTATCTTGGTCTAAATCCGGTCCCTCAAGTGTTGTTGAAGTCTAATTAGCATCCCTGATAACGGTTAAATGTTGATTGATCAGTTTTCAAATACTTTTGCGCCGTGGTGGATATGATTTGGCAAGATTTAATCCACCTAGCCTGATCTGACATGGGGAACAGTTGGCCTCAATCAATATCACGCGTGTTATTGATTCGGTTGAAAATGAAAAATTCTTGTTGCCCTCTATCGGAGAACTGTCCTAGGAACTGGGTGTGTCTCGAGAAGGATCGAGTAAGGGGCTGAACACGGAATCAAACAACCCTCAACGTGCTCCGGCGACTGTGCTCGTCGGACTCGCTGTGGGACAGCACTGCAGAGATGGAACACTCGGTCTTACCCAGGTTCAGGGCCCTCTTGTGGAGGTAAAACCCCTACGTCCTGCTTTTGTGTATTGCACTGCTTGGAGAGTTTACAGTACAAGGAGAGCTTGTCGAGCTTGAGGTGGCTAACAATGGCTACTTGCTAGTCTTCAGATCTAGGGTTTTGTCTAAGCTCCCAGATTCCGAACCCTTTGCACGGGCGTGCCTCCCCTCCTTTTGTAGGCGTCTCGGACCTCTTCCGCCCAAACATTTGGGCGGGAAGGGTTACCACATGGCGACGAAGGAGGAGGAGCGGTGCACTACAAAGGTGAAGTCCACCAGAAAGGTGAAGGCCATGGACACGGTCCATGGCAGGGACGGCGTCACCAAAGCTAGAAAAGGCCACCGTCCAACGGGCGGCAGGCTGGCGCTGCGAAGGTGGAACGGGTCCCATGGTGACGCCACCCTTGGAGCGTAGCTGTAGACGGTTCCCTTATCACCAAAGTGGCAATACTCGTTGTCCGCTTTGCTTGGTGCTGCTTTGTTGACTCCTTTATACATGGAAACAGCAACTGCGGCGTCGTCGTCATCGCGCGCAGGCGCGCGCGTCACTCTGCACGTGGCGCAGAGCCCATGTGTGCTCTGCTGCGGAGGCAGAGATGGCCTCGTGAGGAAGGGGCCTCGCGAGGCAAAAAGCCTCGTGAGGAAGGAGCCTCGCGAGGCAAAAAGCCTCGCCGAGCCCTTCGGCTTGGTCCTTAGCAGAATTGCGGGTGGCATCGGAGACACCTTGTCGAGTTGCGATCCCTCGCCGAGGGAGAGAATCCTCGGCGAGGAGAAAAGACCCCTTGCGAGGGAAAAAACCCTCGCGAGGCTCGCCAGGCTTGGAGAGCCTGGTCCTTAGCGAAAATCATCCAAAGAAACTTGTGGGCCCTGGCAGGTCGGCCCGTGGTACCCTGGTTTCCACTGTGCCGACAGTAGCCCCCGGGCCCACGACGGGCACGCCGGGGCCCATGGACGAAGGCAAAGCGTCGAGGGGCCAAAGATGCCTGACAGGGCCGCGACACGTGGCACGCAGCGGTTGCACCCGCGGCCACGACCTCCTCGGCTCCAACGGGCGATGTGGCGGGGCCCGCCACGACTCGGGAGCCAGTCAATAAAGACTGGGCGCGCGCGGTCGGCGCCCGTCACTTCTCCCATAACTCCTCCGCACACTTCTCCCCACGCCTCCAATCTCTCCAGAGCGCTTCAACTCCAGAATCTTCATCTTCTTCTCCGGTGACCAATGGCGCCCAAGAGGAACAACGCCGACCCGAAGGCAAGGCTGCGATGCAGGCTGGCACGTCGGCGGCGATGGCGCATGCTGCTGCTCTCGAGGGAGCATTACCGCGGACCCGCGTCACTGCGGCGGGGATAGCCAAGGTGCGTCACCTGGCGGCGGCGAGCACCAACGAGCATGGTGCTACCGAGATGAGGCCGGCCGGCAGCAGGCTCACCGAGGCGTTCTACCCTATCTTCCTCCATACTCTCTACGCCGGCCTGGTGCCGCAGTTCTCCGACTTCCTCCTGGCGATCTTGGAGGTGTATCAGATCCAGCTGCTTCATCTTCATGCCAACTCCATCCTCGTCCTCGCCATCTTCGCCCACCTCTACGAGGCCTACATCGGCATCCGCCCCTCGGTGGCGCTCTTCCGCAGCTTCTACTCCCTCCGGTCCACCGCGCAGAACGAGCGGCTCGGATGCGTCTCCTTCCGCATCGCCGACGCCAGGAGTGAGAACTACATTCCCATCGCCTGGCGCGGTGAGAATGCCATCACCATGGTGACGAAGAAGGTGGAGAAGTTCCGTGAGAAGTGGCTCTTCGTCGACGCCAAGGCCACACACCCTCTCCTGGAGGTGCCTGAGGGGCCCCCGAGGAAGTGGGCGCGCTGGGCGAGCGCGGATTTCAGGGGCTCGAGGCTTGACGCGGTGTACGAGTGCATCCGACGCATGCGCGAGGCAGGGGTCACCGGCCAGATGGTGGCAAAAGACTTCACCAGGCGCCGCATCGCCCCCCTCCAGCTGCACGCCGAGCCGGTGTGGCGGTACAACGGCAAGGAGGACGCCATGCGCCTGAGCAAGGATGGCTTCGCGCCTGAGGTGCTGCGCCAGATCATGGGCGTCCTCTTCGCGACGTTGGAGGTCCCGTCCCCGACCAAGGAGGAGGCCAAGCCACTCATCTGCTTCGCCGAGGAGAGCATCGTGGAGCAGCGCGCGTGCATGCCCACGTTCGACGAGTGGGGAATTGTGCCCGCGGGGCACCGTGGGCCTCGCCCTAACCCGTGGGCGGCGGAGCCGGAGTACATGGACGAGCCTCCGGAGCCTGAGGAGGCTGAGGAGTCTGCCGAGGAAGAGGCCTCGAGAAGCGAGGACCCCCTCGGCGAGGACGAGGCTTCGAGGGGCACCGACCCCGTCGGTGAGGACATCGGCTCCTCAAGGAGTGGTCCCGCCGAGATGGACCTCCAGGTGCTCTCCTCCAGCGACGAGGAGGGCGCCTTCCGCGTCGCCCGCTCCCAGCGCGTCGAAGAGGAGGAGGGGACGAGCGGCGGCGGGGGAGGGCGTTGCGAACCCCGCTCCAAGGCCATCCACGACAAAAGGGCCGCAACCGCGAGAAACACTCCTCGCGCAGAGACAGGAGCGGCTCGGGAGGAGGCCGGAGCAAGCAACACCCAGCCGCCCAGGGCGAAGAAAAGGGTGTGGGTGATGGCCGATGAGTAAGCCTTTGAGTTTTCCTTTTTCCTTTAACATCTTGCTTCTGAGAAAACCCCCCTTGAAGGATCTTCAACTTGTCTTCCTTTCAGGCAACCTGCGGAGCCAAAGAGGCGGCGGCTCCACAAGCTTGGAGAGACTGCCAACGTTGTCGCGGAGGCGCCTGCGGCTGGCGAGCCGCAGCAAGCAGCTGTTCCTCCCGCGGTCGAGCACCGCGCGGAGGGGGTGGTGGTCGAGGAGGCCACGCCATCGCCGGTTCGTGCGGCCACTCCTCCCGCGGCGGAGCACCGCGAGGAGGAGGTGACCGAAGGGGTGGCGTCGCCCTTGGCTCGGGCGGCGACTCCTCCCGCGGTCGAGCACCACGCGGAGGAGGTGGTAGAAGAGGTGGCGCCGCCGTCGCCAACAAGGACGGTCACTCCTCCCGTCCAGACCGAGACGAAGGAGGAGAGGATGGACGAGGAGATCGTTATGGAGCCGCCCCCAACGGAGGGGGAGGCTCCCCCACAAGGGGCCGATGTACCCGAGGCCGCGGCGGACGCGGCCGTCACAGAGGGGGACAGAGGCGCCCCTGAGGAGCAGGAGGCGGAGGTTCCTCCGGAGCCCACTGGCGCTGGAGCTGAGCGCGAGAGGGCGCCCAGCCCCCAGAGGGCAACCGAAGCGAGCATCGAAGGAGGCGCCCCCACAAGCCCCCGGACCGCACTAGAGGCGGTCATGGGCCCGAGGCAGGAGGCCCCGGGCGCCTCGACAAGGATCGAGGACTCCGCACCCGGCAGTGGCGCGGGGGCCTTGGCGCTGCAGGGGTCGCGGCGCCAAGCAATTCGTCGCCGGGCCGTCCTCAACCAGGCGCGACGGGCGCTCGACGGGTTGGAGGAGCAGCTCGCCGAAGAAGAAGATGCCTTGGCAGAGGAAAGGGCAAGGCTGAGCGAGGCCTGGGCCCTTCTCCATGAGAGGGTGGAGATGTGCCACCGATGGGACGCGGCTGCCCAGGCGGAGCGCCAAGAGGCCCTCCGCTTCGCCAAAGAGACCCGCGACAGCGTCAAGCGGGAGGCGCAGGAGGTGATGGACGAGCTCGACGCCGCCAGAGAGGCGCTCGAGGTGGAGACCGCCTCCAAACACGACGAGCTAGCGGCCGCGGAGCAGAAGTTTGCTGCTGACTCCGAAGTCGCCAGGGCCAGCCTGAAGGAGCTCCGTGAACTGCTAGATGCCCGCGAGGGGCAGCTGGCGCCGCGCGAGGCGGAGCTGATGCGGCACAAGGAGGAGCTCTCCCTCCGCGAGAAGGAGCTGCACAGGCGCGAGGAGCAGGTCCAGCTGCTCGAGAAGGACCAGGCCACTCGCGAGGGGCAGCTGCAGGAGCGCGAGGGCCGGGTGGCCAAGGACGAAGCCAACCTTGCGGCGGAGCGGAAGAGGCTCCAAGAAGAGGCCGACCTCAAGGTCAATCTCATCCGCGAGAGCCTCGCCAAAGAGTATGACGACAAGGCCACGAAGCAGGAGAACCGCTTCAAGTCCAAGCGCAAGGAGTTCAAAAAACGCATCACGGAGCTTGAGCAGGAGGAGAAGCGGTTGACCTCTTGCCTCGAGGTCTCCCAGGAGGCCCAGGCTCGTGCGGAGGGGATCGCCATCGCCCTGGAGAGAGACCTGGAGGAGCTCCGGCGGAACAGGCACGGGACCAGCGCCAGGTTGGCCGGTCCATGACGCGCCAGCGCCAGAGCATTCTCCAGAGCTTGGTGAGCCGTGCGCACGCGGTCGGGGACGATCTGAGGATTGACGTCCCCTCCTTCTCCGCAGTGACCGGCGATGAAACCACGTATTCGTACTTCTTCGAGCAATTCCTCGGGAGGCTTGAAGGGGTCGCGAAGGGTTTTGATGAGCGCGTCGTGGAGGAGAGCCGCGAACTCCTTGTCGTCGCTGTCACCAACATCTTTAGCAATCTCGTGAGGCTCCAGCCCTCACTTGACCTTAAGGACGTGATGGCACCGCCGAGGGCTATCAGCAACAAGGCGCGGGAGACCGCCACACAAGCCGCCATCGCGTTCGCCAAGAAATTCGACCAAGTCGTGATCGAAGGCGATGATGAGGAGGCTCTGAGAGGAGGCGGAAACCGCCGTGGACAAGGCAGGCACCTCAGGAGGCGCAACGGCTTGAGCTCCTTGTCTGTAGCTGGGCGTGCAGAGGGCACATTTATCTTAGTCATTTTGATTGTAAACTTTGTAAGAACTTGTCAAGTTATATTGGAGTGTGCTTGTGAATGTCCCTCGGGAGGCTTTTGTCTTTCCCTTTCATGTCTTTTTCGCTCTACGTCTTAGGACCCTCTCTTAGCACTACACCACCGCCGCTTCGGTATGTGAGAGTCAGGGCTCCACAAGGCCGGGGGGTGTGTGAGGCCTCAAGAAGTAAGAGCTCCTCGAAGCGCGATGCTTGGGGCTCCCCTTCAACGCGTGAGCAGCCCATGAGGCACGGGAGAGAGAAAAAAGGCTCGAGGGGCAAAAACTAGCGAGAGGAAATTCGACCAAGTGTTTGTACTAAGCTTAGCGAGGCATTCTGCCTTGGAGAGGGCGTTGGTTCCCTGGCGAGGTGTTTTTGCCTTGGAGAGGGTGTCGGTTCCCTGGCGCTTGCTTTGGACCTGTTTTCCTGCGTTTTGACAGATAGGCGTGCCCACAAGCAATACATAGCTAGATAACTTATGCGTGCTCGTAGGTTCCTTCATGGGTGTCTCGCGAGGAGAACAGGCACCAAAGTCCTTGGTTAGTTGACGTGCACGGGAGCCGGCTCATGAGTTCAGAGCTCCTTGGGAGTTGACATGCATGAAGGCTGACCCGTGAGTTCAGAGCTCGGATCCCTTGGGTTTGAGGCGCTGCCGGGATGCTCTCGTGGCATGGCACCATGCTAGCCCCCGCTCGCGAGATGCACAGGAGGGATCATACGAGCGAGAATAAACAGCAATAACATAAGAGCTTACCGAAGCCACAAAATAAGCTGGCGCAATGCGTAAAGGTTCAAAACGACCTGAAATAGATGTTCATTACACTGGCATGGCCAGAAACACAAAAAATCCACCATGTCAGGCATGGGGTTCCACATGCTGTGGCTGAAACTCTCGAGAGGGCGTGCTCGTGGCGACGCATGTAGAGAGAGCTCAGAGGGGGCCCCTATGCGGGGGTGGCTTGTAGAGCCTGCAGTCCACCATGGCTGGGCATGGGGATCCACCACGCCAAGGCATGGTGCCTGAAGAGGTTACCTTGCCGAGGCGTGATGGCTTGGGAGTCTTCTCGAACGGCCCGCGGCAATGTATAGTAGAGAGGGGAGCCCGAAGTTTTTCCTCGTGGAGGATGATGGCGCGTGGCTCTCCCTTGATGCAAAAAGTTGCTCGCCGAGGGCGATCAGGGGTAGAACTTGCGCAGGTGCTGGATGTTCCAGGGGTTGGCGACAGGGATGCCGTCCTCCGTCTCGAGCCGCGCGGAGCCAGGCCTGGCGATGTGCACGACTCTGTAGGGGCCTTCCCACATTGGTGAGAGCTTGTGGAGGCCTGCCCTGGAGAGGATTCTCCTCAGGACAAGGTCTCCTGCTTCGAGAGTGCGCGGGCGGATGTGGCGGCTGTGGTAGCGACGGAGGTCTTGCTGGTACCTTGCCGCTCTTAGGGCCGCATTGCGGCGGAGCCCTTCAAGCAGCAGCAGGTCGTCGTTGCGGAGTTCGTCCACCTCAGCCTCCTTGAAGGCCAGGACTCGCGGAGAGCCATGAGTGATCTCGCTGGGGAGGACGGCTTCAGCGCCATAGACGAGGGAGAACGGCGTCTCACCAGTTGGCTTCGTTGGCGTGGTGCGGATGGACCAGAGCACCGAGGGGAGCTCATCGATCCAGTGCTTGCCGCTGGCCTTGAGGCGGTTGAAGCTTCTCGTCTTGAGGCCCTTGAGCACCTCGGCGTTGGCTCGTTCGGCCTGCCCGTTGCTTCGTGGATGCGCCACCGAGGCGTAGCAGATTTGGGCACCGATGCTGCCGCAGTAGGACTTGAAGGCGCCACTGATGAATTGTGAGCCGTTGTCGGTGATGATGCGGTTGGGCACGCCGAAGCGGCAGACCAGGCTCCTTATGAATTTTACCGCCGATTTCGCCGGAATGGTGCGCACGGGTTCCACCTCAGGCCACTTGGTGAATTTGTCGATGGCGACGTAGAGGTAGCGGTAGCCCCCGAGCGCTCGCGGGAAGGGTCCCAGCAGGTCCAGCCCCCAGACCGCGAACGGCCAGGAGAGCGGGATCGTCTGGAGTCCTTGCGCGGGCTGGTGGATTTGCTTGGCGTGGAATTGGCATGCGTCGCAGGACTGGACGATTTCGGCGGCATCTTGAAGCACTGAGGGCCAGTAGAAGCCACTCCGGAAGACCTTGCCTGCAATGGTGCGCGAGGAAGAGTGGTGGCCGCACTCGCCGCTGTGGATGTCGTTGATGAGCTGGCGGCCTTCCTCGGCAGGGACGCACCGCAGCGCAACCCCATTGGGTCGCTTGCGGTACAGGTCTCCGTCGTGGAGGCAGTAGGACTTGGCCTGGCGAGCAATTCTCTCGGCCTCTGCGTCGTCTTCGGGGAGGGCTCGGTTCTGCAGGTAGTTCTTGATCTCGTCGATCCATCCAGTGTCTTGCCGCACCAGAGTTAGCAGCAAGCGATCGCCCGAGGGCAACCCACAGTTTGGTGCTCCGCTCGGTGGGGCAGGTGGGAGCTCCTCGTCGATGCTGATGTTGACCACAGGTTGCTTGACTGAGGCCTTGGTGAGCCTCTCCTCGAACACTCCAGGCTTCTGGGCTTCTCTTCTTGCTGCTCGTCGAGCAATTTCATCTACCTCTTGGTTTTCTGCCAGCGGGATGTGCTTGAGCTCCATGCCCCTGAAGTGCTTCTCCAGCTTGCGTACCTCTTCAAGGTAGGCCACCATGTAGGTGTCCTTTGGCGTGTAGCTTTTGTTAGAAGTTGACGAGGAGCTGGGAGTCGCCCTTGATGAGGATGTACTTGATGCCGAGGGCGATGGCGGCTCTGAGCCCGGCGAGGAGGCCTTCATATTCAGCGATGGTTGGAGACCTTGTCATTGTCCTTGAAGCACTGTTGGACGGCGTAGTGGAGCTTGTCGCCTGTCGGTGAGGTGAGGACGGCACCAGCTCCTGCACTCCTGGCCGCGAAGGCGCCGTCGAAGTGCATGGTCTAGTGGCTTGGTGTCGTCCCTCCTGAGGCTGTAACCTCCTCCTCTGGAGGGTCTTCTTCTTGATGACCCTGGTGGTGTCAAACTCCAGCTCGAAAGGTTGTAGCTCTATGCCCCAGCTTGCGACGCGATCTGTCGCGTTTGGGTTGCGCAGGACCTGCTCCAGGGGATATGAGGTGACCACCTTGATGGGGTGGCCTTGGAAGTAGTGGCGCAGTTTCCTGGAGGCGATGAGGAGCGAGAAGAGGAGCTTTTGCTGCATGGGGTAGCGCTCGCGAGCGTCCCGCAGCACTGTGCTGACGAAGTACACGGGATGCTCGACGAGGGTAGTCGTTGGCGTGGCAGCGGCTGACTCCTCTCCAGGCTCGGTGGAGTCCTCGACGAGGGTTTCTTGAGGCCTTACTTGGGGAGGCTCGACAGGAGGCTGGATGCTTGACGAGGGTGCCTCCTTGTCAGGTGGTTCTGGGCTCGGCGAGGCAGAGGTCTGCTTGGCGTGGACCGGCTCTTCCCGTTCAGCCACCAAGACCGCGCTCGCCATCTGAGGAGTGGCTGCAAGGTACAGCTTCAGAGGCTCACGAGGGCGTGGGGCAACCATGATGGGTGGGCTCGCCAGGTATTTCTTCAGGTCCTCGAAGGCCTTTGCTGCTTTAGGGGTCCACTTGAAGGGACCGGACCTCTTCATGATCTTGAAAAATGGCAGCGCCCTCTCGCCAAACTTGGAGATGAAACGGCCCAGGCTGGCCATACATCCCGCTAGGGCGTTGCATGTCCTTGAGGCGACGAGGAGGCTGCATCTGCTCTATGGCCTTGATCTTGTCGGGGTTGGCCTCGATGCCGCGGTGGGACACCAGGAATCCGAGGAGCTTGCCTGAAGGGACCCCGAAGACGCACTTGGCGGGTTTTAGCTTGATGTTGACCTTGCACAGGTTGGCAAAGGTCTCGTCGAGGTCCTGGATGAGCGTGTTTTCTTCACGAGTCTTGACCACGATGTCGTCGACGTAGGCCTCTGCATTCCTCCCCATTTGAGCCCCCAAGGCGATCCTCATGACGCGCTGGAAAGTGGCGCCGGCGTTCTTCAGGCCGAAGGGCATGCAGACGTAGCAGAACACACCACAAGGGGTGAGAAATGCTGTCTTCTCCTCGTCCTCCTTTGCCATCTTGATCTGATGATAACCAGAGAAGGCATCCAGAAAACAGAGGAGCGCGCAGCCGGTGGTGGAGTCCACGATCTGGTCGATCCTTGGGAGGGGATAGGGGTCCTTGGGGCAGGCCTTGTTGAGGTCGGTGAAGTCGATGCAGAGGCGGCTCCCTCCAGTGTGCTTGGGGACGACCACACCGTTGGCGAGCCAAGTGGGGTGGACCACTTCCTTGATGATGCTGGCCTTCTTCAGCTTCTCTACTTCCTTGACGATGAAGTCTTGTTTCTCTGGCGCTTGGCGCCGCGCTTTTTGCTTGACGGGGCGTGCGTTTGGACACACGGCTAAGTGGTGCTCGATCACCTCCCTCGGTACTCCGGACATATCTGACGGTGTCTAGGCGAACATGTCAGAGTTTGCCCTGAGGAAGGCGACGAGCACGCTTTCCTATTTGGGAGGCAGGTTGGCGCCGATGGTGACGCTAGCCCCCGAGCCGCTTGCCTCCAGAGACACTTGCTTTGTCGCGGCCTTCTCCTGAGAGAACAGCTGCTTCTTCTTCGCGGGGGGCCTCGGGAGAGGTTCCTCGTCCTCGTCAGCGGGTGACGCCACCGCGGTAGCCTTGTAGGCCGCTTGCGCAGCGTATAGGGCGTCCGAGACCACGCCGCGGATGACAATGGTGCCACCCGAGCCAGGGAGCTTGACGAGGTTGTAGGCGTGGTGGGTCACCGCCATGAACTTGGCGAGAGCGGGGTAGCCGAGTATGGCGTTGTAGGGCAGGCCAATGTGCGCGACGTCGAAGTCGATCAGCTCAGTGCGGTAGTTGGCCTGGGTGCCGAAAGTGACGGCGAGCCTCACCTGCCCCAAAGGGGTGGTAAGGCCCTCTGTCACTCCCGAGAAGGGCCTGGTGGGCATGAGCCGCTCGTAGGGCACCTGCAGCTTCTCGAATGTCTCGACGGAGATGACGTTGAGGCCGGCACCCCCATCAATGAGCGTCTTAGAGACGGCGATGTTGTTGATGGTGGGGGTGCAGACCAGCGGGATGGTGCCAACAGTCGAGGTGGACTTGGGGTGGTCGCTGGAGTCGAAAGTGATGGGGCACTGGGACCACTTGAGGGGCCTGGAGGCCTCAACCCCCAGGAAGGGCTGCTGCGACCTCGCGAGCGAGTTGCTTGAAGTGTCGGTTGGAGCGAGGGGCCTGAGCCCCGCCGAGGATGCAAGCGGCCCCACGAGGCACTTGGTAGCCCTCGTCAGCCTCGGCAGGCAGGTTGTCATTCGCAGGCTGGACGGCGTTGGCCTGGGGGTTCTGCTGTTAGTTGTCGTTGTAGTTGTTGTTCCAACGTCGCCCCCCGCGCCCGCCGCGGCCTCCGCCGCGGCCTCCGTTTGCCTCGGAAGCCTCTTGAGGTCGTAGCAGTCCTCGGTGGCATGAGAATGCCTGTTGTGGTAGATGCAGAAAGGACGATCATCCTTCTTCTCAGGTCCTGCGGCTGGAGTGGCAGCTTGGCGAGGCTGCTTGGCGTCGGGCTCTGCCGCGAGGACCGCAGTGGTCTTGCGCTTCTCGGAGGATTTCTTCTTCTTGGACCCCTCAGCGGGGTCCCCTGACTCGTTCTTGACGAACAAGCGGCCCTCTTCAGCCTTGGCGCACTTGTCCGCCAAGTCGAAGAGCTTGACGACGGTGGTGATGTTGTCGTGGATGCCAAGCTTCTCGAGCATCCGCACGTCTGTGACCCCAGCCTGGAAGGCCGAAATGACCTGCGCGTCGGTGGCGTTGGGGATCTTGTTGCGCACTTGGCTGAAGCGCTGGATGTACTTGCGGAGGGTCTCGCCGGGCTTCTGACGCACGGCGCGGAGGTCGTTGTAGGTGAGGCCGCGCTCGTACGTGCCCTTGAAGTTGGCGACGAAGCACCGGCAGAGCTCCTCCCAGGTGTTGATGGACTCGGCGGGGAGGTTGGTGAGCCATGAGGACGCAGAGTCCTTGAGGGCCATGGGGAACCAGTTCGCCATGACCCTGTCGTCGCCCCCGGCGGCCTGGATGGCCAGAGTGTAGAGCTGCAGGAACTCCAGGGGGTTGTTCTTGCCGTCGTAGCGCGGAGGGAGGTCCGGCCTGAACTTGATCGGCCAGACGACGCGACGGAGGCTGCGAGTGAACGCGGCCGTCATGCCGTAGGTGACCGTGCCGCTGGCGAGGGTGGCGCGGAGGTGGCGCCCGGCGGTGGCGACGTCCTGGACGACGCGGTTGCGGCGTTCCTGCCCGCGCTCGATGCTCATGCGTGCGTCCTCAGGGGCCCGCTGCACGATTTGGCAGTCGTGCGGCGACGACGCGTGCGATGCAGTGCGGCCGTCGCGAGGAGGAGCCCCCGCTGGAGCAGGTTGCGGTGGAACCGGTGGAGCTGGAGCGGGTGTAGGGTGACGAGGAGGCGCGGGAGGTGCGCCGTGCACCACGTCCCCCACGAGCGCAGAAGGAACCACAGAACGAGACGGTGCAGGTGCGGCGGCCCGAGCGGCGCCGATGAGTTTAGAGACGCTGTTGAGCCAGGCCTCCTGAGCCACCGGCGTGGGACGGTACTGCAGCAGCTCCTACGCCATGAGAAGCGCAGTCGCCGGGCTGGACGCAGGGCGGCCTAGCGAGGAGGCAGCACGGTCCCACGACGGGTGCAGGGAGGAGGCCTCCTCTTCGCCGAGGTCGTCCTCAGCGTGGTCGATGTCGTCGTCATCCGGGTGCTCGACGCGGGGCTCGGGGTCGGCGCGGCGCGCCGGAGCGGCGCTCCCGCGTGGGCGACCGCGCGGGTTGCCAGCAGGAGGAGCGGTGGCGGCGCTGGCCGTCCGGCGAGCGAGTCGTTCGGCGCGAGAAGGGCCGGCCATGGCTGCGTCGAGGTTGAAGATGCGCCTCAGCCCCCTACCTGGCGCGCCAAATGTCGGAGATCTGTCCCAGGAACTGGGGGTGTCTCGAGAAGGATCGAGTAAGGGGCTGAACACGGAATCAAACAACCCTCAACGTGCTCCGGCGACGATGCTCGTCAGACTCGCTGCGGGACAGCACTGCAGAGATGGAACACTCGGTCTTACCCAGGTTCAGGGCCCTCTTGTGGAGGTAAAACCCCTACGTCCTGCTCTGGTGTATTGCACTGCTTGGAGAGTTCACAGTACAAGGAGAGCTTGTCGAGCTAGAGGTGTCTAACAATGGCTACTTGCTAGTCTTCAGATCTAGGGTTTGGTCTAAGCTCCCAGATTCCGAATCGAACCCTTGCTTGGGCGCGCCCCTTCTCCTTTTATAGGCGTCTCGGACCTCTTCCGCCCAAACATTTGGGCGCGAAGGGTTACCACACGGCGACGAAGGAGGAGGCGCGGTGCACCATAAAGGTGAAGTCCACCAGAAAAGGTGAAGGCCATGGACGCAGTCCAGGGCAGGGGCGGCGTCACCAAAGCTGGAAAAGGCCACCGTCCAACGAGCGGCGGGCTGGTGCTACGGAGGCGGAACGGGTCCCACGGTGACGTCGCCCTTGGAGCGTAGCTGCAGACGGTTCCCTTATCACCAGAGTGGCAATACTCGTTGTCCGCTTTGCTTGGTGCTGCTTTGTTGACTCCTTTATACATGGGAACGGCAACTGCGGCGTCGTCGTCATCGCGCGCAAGCGCGCGCGTCACTCTGCACATGGCGCAGAGCCCATGTGCGCTCTGCCGCGGAGGCAGGGATGGCTTCGTGAGGAAGGAGCCTCGGCGAGGCAAAAAACCTCGCCGAGCCCTTCGGCTTGGTCCTTAGCAGAATTACGGGTGGCGTCGGAGACACCTTGTCGAGTTGCGATCCTTCGCCAAGAGAGGGAATCCTCGGCGAGGAGAAAAGACCCCTCGCGAGGGGAATACCCTCGCGAGGCTCGCCAGGCTTGGAGAGCCTGGTCCTTAGCGAAAATCATCCAAAGAATCTCGTGGGCCCTGGCAGGCCGGCCCGTGGTACCCTGGTTTCCACTGTGCCGACAAGTTAAATATTGCAAACAATGGAAAACCTTAAAAGGAAGCAAACCCTTCCCAAATTTCCAAACCAAGTGCATTTGCTCAAATTGGCAAAACAAAATATTCTTGAGCTTCCATATTTGTCCAGGAAGTTCCAAGGATGCATTTCATAATTATTTGGAAAATTCAAATTCTTGCCAAACAATTAAATAAATTGGGACTTCATAATTGAGTTAAACCAATTCTTAATTTGAAACCAAGTTAAACATTTCAAAATTTCAAATAAAAATATGGGGAGCTTCATTATATTATTGGGAGCCTCCATGAATATTTTCACTTAATTTGAAAATGTTTAAATACCCCAAGTAAATGGATTTTGGAAATTATTAAAATTTGCCATATTCAAACCCTATGAACAATTGGTGTTCAAAACTTTTTATTTTGCAACACCAATTTTTGTGGAGTTCATACATGTTATGGGGAGGCTACATAAATATTTTCATAATTTATAAAAATGTTTCAGTGCCTCAAATAAATACCTAAAACCCTACTAGTTTAAAAGAAACAGAAAAAGAAAAGGAAAAGTTCAAACCTCTGCCGTGTGGGCCCCCCTATCATCTCCCACCTCCTCTTTCCTGTGGCGACAGCAATGCCACTGCCGCCATGCTGCCGTCGCCGTGTCGCTCCCCTCGCTCCTCCTCGTTGAGCCCCCCCCCTGGAGATTAAGTGGAGCACACCGCTCTGCTCTCTCCCTCTCTCCCCCTTTTTCTCCCCCTGTGCCGAACCCGAAACCCTAGCTCGAGCTCCTGTTCGCCGCTTCGGTCGCCGCATCGTGCCGTCAGCTCCGGCCGTCCCGGAGCCAGCTGAAGCTACCAAGAGCTCCACCGCGGCGTCCACTACCTCCTGGTCAATGGAACTGAGCCGGGAGGCTCTCTCCCGCGATCCCGCCGTCGCCCCCTTCCGCGCCGGCCGAGCTCTGCCGAGCACGCGCTCGTCGCCATCAGCCCCTCCCCGCCATCGCCGACCACTACCGTTTTCTCCTGGTGAGCTCCTGACCCGGCTGGTCCTCTCCTCCCTCTCCTTCTCGCTCTGTGCCGTGCCCCCTCCGTGCACCGCCTCCCGCCGCCGCGGCCATGGTCGCCGGCGCATTTCCGGTGACCATATGGTCCAACCCGCCGCTCCCCCCTACTCCCCTCTATCTCCTCTAGCTAGTAGTGATGTCGCCCGCGTCCAATTTCGCTCCGAATCGACGAATTGGTGATCAACATGTCGCTGCCCTCCTGATGATGTCATCATGACGTCATCTGTTCATCTGTTTTTAATTTCCAGAAAATTAACAGAAATTGGAAATTGCAATATCTAATATTCGGTAACTCAGAAAAATGCAATTGACCTACCAAAAAGTTTAGAATTTCATAACCTACCCAAATATGTCACTCACACATGCAAATGAATTTTTTGAATTTGAATTTAAAATGTGAAATGCAAAACATATGTGAGTTATTCAAATTTTGGAAATTCATATCTAGAGTTTTACAAATCAGAAAAATGCAAATAATATGTTAAAATGCTCAGCTAAATAAACTCTACATGTTACTGCCCTTAGTTGAATTTCTGGTTATAATTAAATTGCATGTTTTAATTAAATATAAAAAGGGCAGATTTAAATTACTAATTGGAAATTCATAACTTTATGAATATTGCTCCAAACATTGCAAACAAGATCTCAAATTGTTCAGTAAGCAATGAACTACAACTTTATGGCATTTGAGAAAATCGTAGAATTAATTTTGGTGCTGTTTATTAAAATTAATAAAATGGCAGATTTAAATCCATAATTGGAAATATCATAACTTGATAAATGTTGTTCCAAAAATTACAAATGATATGTCAAAATGTTCATAGAAATCATATCTATCTTTTAGTATCATTTATATGATTCAACTAAATAGTTTATACTGCTGTTTATTTAATTTTACTAAAATGGCAGAATTAATAACAATTTTGGGAAAATTATAACTTGAGTTTTGTTTACTAATAAATTATGTTTAATAGCTCAAAATGTTCAGCTTGTCAATGGCTACATGTTAGTGTCTTTTTCCCCTCATGGCAACACATTTTCATATGCTGCCCTATTAACCATGCTTAAGTTGGAAATGTCAATTTTGAAACAATCACCAATTATTCATTGTTGATCGGAAAAATGCAAACGAGGTATCAAAACGATCAGCACGACATTAACTAACTAATAATATCATCTCCATGCATGTTGTCATCTTAATTCAGTACTGGTCTTTTTAGATTAACTTAAAAGCATTAAGCATAACTATGTGGTTTATCCCGATTAATTGTTATAATTATATTCGGGATCCCATTTAATTTGTGGGATAGGTCAAGACCTCTCCAATGCATTAACTTGTCATGTCATCATGTGTTTGTGCATTGCACTTCTATATGTGTTGATTGCTCTGTTCTTTCCGGTGTTTTGGCTTCTTCTCGATAGAACGCGATTCGAGATCAAGACGAGTCCGATGTGAAGATCGACAATGCCGAAGGCCGACACTGGAGTATGGATCGACAAGTCAATCACCTGCTTCCTTGAAGCTCTCTTTTTCTGTGCATTGCCAATCAAGGCAAGAGCTAACCTAACCTTCTTGGCATATCTCATCCTACCCAAGTATTTTATCCACCATAATATTGCATTCGATTCTACTGTCAGCTTTTGGTCAATGTATAGAGTATCCTATCAACTGCATGATCCCTATACCATTACCTGTCTTCCTTCCTATTAACCATAGGTTTGTCATGTTGGCCTGAGTAATTAATATCTATTGTATATATGCTTAGCTCTGCTTAGCCATGCTTAGTCGAATGCTTATTTTTCGTCCGGTGATTATTTCCATAATTGTGAATTGATGGAATGTTCGGACAAGGTGGAAAGTTGTGATACTCACATTAAAATGCTAAAAGGCTTGGATGAGTTGCCATCATGGTTGATGGTGTTTTGCCTCATTCTTGCCTCCTAGGTGTGAGTGCTTATCGCTTGAACCAAGAACCGAGCGTGCTTCCATCGGTGGGAGTATGGGGCTCCTTACTAACCGAATAATTTGTGCGGGCGTATCCAAGGGTCCTCTAGTTTGCGCTTTCCATTTGCGTGTTAGTTGCAGGTGGATGACGATGATGACGGTGCGATGATGATGGTGGTGTTTAGGACGTGGCGATGGGGCAGGGTGTTGAAATAGGCACTGAACTTGTCCTGTCGTCATGATGACCCTTGGATAGTCTCATGCTTTGTAAAGGTTTAATCGCGCCTGCCCTGCCGGCTTTCCCCGGAAGAGAGCTAAATGATCAGGCAAGGGGTCAGACGGTACCAATGGCTAAAAATAGTAAACCCCTGGAGGGTTTAATCTTTTCGAAAAGCCGTGTCCACGGTTATGGACAAATCTTGGTGAGATAGGTAAGATCATAGAGAACCTGAACCCTTAATTAAATGGCAGCTAGAGGTTGCATAATCAACGTGTGTAAAGGTTCATTTCCTCGAGGGTGATTCGAGGGAGTGCCTCGGTGGAGATAAGTGGTGTTTCTGAATACTGTAGGTTCCATGTGAACCAAAGAAGAAAGTTTTACTATCTTATCCCCTTATGAAAAACCTTCTGAGTAGTCGATGCCATGAGTCTTAGTCTTCAGAAAGGAAAAACTAGCTTCATGCAAAACAACTACTTTACAGCTTTGAAGCCAAACAGCATCGGGCCTATATCGCCCTAATAATTCTTGCGAGTACGTCGTACTCAGCCTTGCTTTGTTGCTTATTACTTGTTTCAGAGGAGGACGTCACCAATCAGGAAGGTGGGTTCTATGTGGACATCGATGAGTAGTTTGGGGTTCCTAGGTGGTAGCTTGGGACATCTCGGAACAGACTGGCTGTGTTATTGTAGGCCTCTTAGGCCATAATTTGGATCTTGTTGTTTAGAAAACTATATTTTGCTTCCGCTTGCTGTAATGATGGGTCTGTGACCTCTGATGTGTCTTTTGCTATCTTTCTCAATTATATGAGTTGAACTATGATCTCTCTAGTCGTAGAGTCTGTGATGTGCCAGTTGTTCCGCAGTCTTGATCTCTCTATTATGCATTGATAGCTATGCCAGCGTTCATGGCATGATCGAGGTGTTGCGTTGCCGCTGATCCATTCCGAGCAACGCCTGCCAAAGGTTTTGGCCTGGGAGTGGTAACCCAGTAACCTTCGATTGTGTAGCATGGCCTGCGGGTTACATAGCTTCTCTGTATAATTCCGGGGTTGGGGCGCTACAGTCCCCCCTTCCCAGCTTCCTCCACTCACCGCCATGCACCCCCTCTTGCCCCCTGCTGTCCCAACACCGTAGCCGCACCTCCAGTGCCCCTATGGCGAGCCCGACCATCCTCTAGACCGCTCCCATGCCGTGTCCACCATGGACCGGAGCTCGGCTATAAATTGGCTGCCCCGAGCCCCCCATTTGCTCCACACTCCACCCCAGCACCTCTCAACCACTCCACACCCTCTCGTGCACCGCCAGGAGGGCGAAGCTACCGAAGCCAGGCAGCTGCTGCCCTTGTTCCTCTCAGGGCACTGCCATGCCCGAGGTAGATGACGACGGTATCGTGGCCGTGCTGCCACCTCTTCCTCTCCTTTCTCTCCCCCTAACACTCTGTCGTGCCTCACCGCCACCGCACACTCACCCGCACGTCCATTTCTTGCACAGAAGCGCTGCCAGGAGCTCGCCTTCTACGTCCCGTGTCCGTGGAGGCTGTGCTGCTCGCCGCCGATGAACCAGCCCATCCCAGCAAGCAGGACTCCTCCAGCAAGCTTCCCCAGGCCGCCGCGACCGATCTGCATCATCCCCGCATCCTCCCGAGCCCTAGGTGAGCCGCCCGACCGCTGCACTCCGTCGGACGCACAATGGCACCGCCCAGTTGGATCTTGATCCAACGGCAACTTACCGTTTCGTTTAATTAGATGAATAAAATCAAAACCCTGGAAAAACAGTACTGGCATCAACTTTAAAAATTCATATCTCGAGATCTAAGAATCCAAATAAATCTAATAAATATGTTCTGGAAAGCTTATGAAATTCGTTAACTCACCAAAGTGGTTTCATCTCATTTAGATTAGTAAATAAAGAATAGTATTAAAAATGCCACAGAAGGTATAAAATATAAACTTGTTTGTTTCTGATACTCTGTTAATCCAAATAATGTCAAACCAATTTTGTTAGCTTAGTACTATGGTCTCCTAGCTCCCCTAATTTTTGTAGAATTAATTAATCATTATTAATTAATTGGCATCTGTTAAAATAAGAAAGCCTTTCTGAACTAAAACATTTATAAACAATAATGGTTAATCCAAATGAGTTAGGACCAATTTTGTTAGCTCACATTTAATCAGTGTTAGTTACCCCTAAAAGGATTTAATTTTTGAATAAAATTAACCTTAGTTGTAGAAAAAACTAGAATATTAACTTACTGGATTAAAACAATTTTACAGGGAGTTTAATAACTCAAATTGAATTAAATCCAATTGGGTTGTCTTCTACACATCAGTAGATTTCTGTAGAATTTTAGTTCATATTTTAGTGATCAACAGAACTTAAGTTATGCCATTAAACATGAAACCCTAGTTTCTGCCATAATTGTGACACAATTAAATAATGGTTAATTAAATTAAATTGAATTCAAATGGTGTTACCTTGTGTGTGCAGTAGCTAATTGTGATGTTCATGATTGTAATGATGTGATGCTTGCTTAGTTAGTTTAGTGATTGTTTGTATTGTTTATTTATCGAATAGACGAGAACGTTGCCGGAACCTACGAGGAGGGGGAATACTTCGAACAGCAGGAACCCGAGAACTTTGTTGAGCAAGGGAAGCTACTTCGCTGAGCTTGCATTTACATTCATCTACTTTGATCACCTGAATTAGTCAAAAGTGTCAATGATTTTCAAAAAACCTTTTTACAAAGACATGAAAACTATTTTGCCACTCTATGTAGAATTTTAGAGTAGCTATTTAAAAACTATAGGATGGGAAAAATATGATTTATTCCAAACTCCTTTTTAAAGTACCTGGATGAATGTGACATGCCGAATTGTCGGTATGGAAGTGGAGAAATGATGAATGGTGATGTTTATGAAAAATGCACATTGTGTCCTAGTACTTACGTCAACCAGCCAATAACCTGTGCGACCACATCTACCCACATATGGGAAAGGGCGTAGTCATATAGTTTGCTCATATTAGTATGGGATGCCTCATCAACGAGGATGACCTCGTTCCATGAGGGGATGGTCATGGCGACCTACCCCCTGACCTGGGTCCTAGCAATCTGATGGATGGAGGATTGAAGATCCATATTTGGGTCGCTGGGCAGAACTACGAGTCCTCACACTTAGGTTCCTCGACGGAGGATCCTGTACTAGGTGTCGAGGGAATGGTGAATTCGTAGCGGTAGGGTCCTATACTAGCATGAGCAAAGGATAGGCTATGGCCGGTGACTCAACTTCGCATACACCTTGTATGGCAGAACGTGGCAGACACGATGAGTTATCAGATGGATATGGGAAAAGCATGCTACCTCTGCACAGGGTAAAACTATTCGAATAGCCGAGTCCTCGGATATGGACAGTTGGGAGGCCCTACTAGACCATGTGCAAAGTTTTGCAAAGCTGTGCAAGTTTTGGAAAAGTTTAAGTAAAAGAAACAAAAGTGGAGATGTTGTTACCCAACTATACCAAATGGAGTGGTATGAGTTGTGGAGATAAAAAGACCATGATGAGATATGGTCGGGAAAAAGGAGGAGTTTTGGATAAATAATAAAAATGGTGATTTATTTAAAGATAGTAATGAAACTATTCTTATCTTTTTCATCAAGGATATAGAGATGTCTAAATAAATAAAGGTGTTGTAGAAATCAACTTAAAACTGGTACATACTCACGTTAGGGGTAGTTTGCGAGTACAATTCCCATTGTACTCATATTGGTTTCGTCCCTGGCTATTGTCTTAGCCAGATCCCGAGGAGAACTACGCTGAAGCGGAGTGTGGAGACTTCTATGCGAACTAGGGATCTTCATTAGTCAACTGCCTGTCGGGTCGTCGTTAGGACGCGTTGGACTTCTACTACGTAGCTTCCGCTGAATACTTTTGATTTGGCCCATGAAGGCAACTATGTAAGACTTGGTCTAAATGACCTATTATGTAAGACTTTGATTCGGTATTGTAATGGATGTAAACTTTGGTATTCAATTCGGATTATGGGCAACGACAGACTGATCACGGGATCGTTGTGTGAACCATAATCGGGTATTTCGGACAGCTAGTCCGGGGTCCCCACAGAGTTGGTATCAGAGCCCATCCTGACCATAGGAGACCTTAGTTAGCATGGTCATTAGATAGGACTTACAAAAAAATTAATTTCTAAAACGAAGGAGTGAAATATTTTCAAAAATTTCTTATCTCCCAATCCTCTCATATATGCAAAATTTTATTCTCACTAAATATTACAATTTTCCGGTATCCTTAAAATTTTACGCACTCATAAATTCGTTAAGCTAAAAATTTTGACTTACTTGTTGCCTCATGAAAACTTAAAATTTTGCACTCTAGTCGTCTCACTAATTTAAATTTTTGCTTAAAACTATAGATGGAGCTACACTTCACCGAGTTTCTGCAAGTTAAGGAGAAGGGCAACCTCATGTTCGAGAAAGACCTGTACAAGTTGAGCGACATCTTGGGTCGCCCAGCTCCTGAGTTCCGTGGAGCGCAGGTCGACGTTCACGATCAGGGTAACCTGAGTTGGCTCATCGAGTCGTCTATTCGGGGGAACATCAAGTCCTCCCATTCCAGGACGATGTCTTTCACCATGATGGATGCCAGATGGGACGATGGACTGTGTCGTGCCATGCAGAGGCTGTTGGCCTGACATTGTGAGGAGCACAAGGAGGAGTTAGCCGACTCACCTTTCAGGTTCTACGGGAGGCGTGACACCGAGGGACGTCCTACTTCCACCGTTTGCCACCCCACCTTTGGAGAGCACCTCGTGGACATAGAGGTCCTACTTTACCGTACCCAGGAGGACCTACGCAGCGTGAGGTACCGGTCTCACTTTGAGCGCATCGCGCTCGAGGCGAGCCGTGACCGTGTTGCACTCCTACAGCAGGACAAGGCCGACCTTCACCAGAGAGGGATCCGCCTGAAGAAGACCATCGCCAAGCTTCGCAAGAGAGTGGCGGAGTAGGACGAGATGATCGAGGACCTTGAGCATCGAGCTGAGGAGATGGAGGAGGAAGGCGAGTATCTCCGCAAGGAGAGCA
Organism: Puccinellia tenuiflora; assembly: GCA_012064385.1. Classification (NCBI taxonomy): domain Eukaryota; kingdom Viridiplantae; phylum Streptophyta; class Magnoliopsida; order Poales; family Poaceae; genus Puccinellia; species Puccinellia tenuiflora. The sequence goes on along the minus strand of QRDG01002226.1, from coordinate 157,335 downwards.
GCGCCTTCATTAGTGACGATGAGTATTACTTGGAGGAGATGGACTGCGAGGAGGACGACGACGACGAGGAGATCGTCGACGACGAGGAGGAGCCGACCGAGCCTCTTCTTGACGAGGACGAGGAGGACCCATAGGAGCGTGTCTTCGAGTCCGACACCGACGATGTTGTGTCGAGTGTTCCACCACAGTAGTTGGATCACTTAGTCGCTCTCGAGTTATCGTAGGGATAGGTCAACCCAGTTGTAGTCGCTTTTGAGTAGTGTAATGGTTCCTTTGAAACCATATGCTTGTAGCAACCATGTAAGATGTGTGGAACTTATGCATGTGATGCTTTTGCTTGATAAAGTTGTGTGCCTTGAAAATTTCGCAATTTGCAAATTTATCTCGAAAACTTCTAAGTAGTAAAGACTACTTACCTCAACAACTCGAAACCCTACCCTCATACACTGTTAGAGTAAGGCACATCCCTAGTCTGTTTTTGTCTCTTACACCCGTCTAATCTCAGGATGGTTGACACACGAGGAGGAGGAAGCCATGGTCGCAACGACCCGCCACCACCACCACCTGAACCTACCCCGGCCCAACTTCTTAGGATAATTATGAAGGACCGCGAGGCCTCTCGCCAAGAGCGTCAAGCCCACCTTGCTGTTCTCCAGCAACTCGCCACTAATGCCCAGAAAAACAACCAGAACAACAACAATGGCAATGGCAATGGTAATAAAAATGGACACTTGCGATCCACTTTGAGCGATTTCCAGAAGACCAACCCACCCACCTACTCCAAGGGACTTCACCCCTTGGAAGCCGATGACTGGCTTCGCACCATCAACAACAATCTGGAAGTTGCCGCAGTAGCGGAGAATGAGAAGGTTCTGTATGCAACCCACTGTCTTGCTGGACCTGCACGAGCTTGGTGGGATACTACCAAGGCTCTCCAGCAAGTTGGTTATGTGATCAATTGGACAGAGTTCCAGGAGAAGTTCCGCAAGAAGCACATTCCCAGCGGACTTATTGAGAGGAAGAAGGATGAATTCCGCAAGCTGAGACAAGGAAGCAAGGATGTGGTTAGCTATCTCGATGAGTTTACCAATTTATCTCGGTATGCTCCTGATGATGTCGACTCCGAGAAGAGGAAGATCGAGCGCTTCATGAATGGACTGCATGATGAGCTTCAGTGTGCATTGGTTATCCATGACTTCATTGATCTGGAGTCACTTGTGGACAAGGCTATCCAGCTGGAGACCAAGCGCAAGTCTATGTTTGAAGGTCGCAAGAGAAGGATGATTGCTTCAGAAGGTTCTAGCAGCCAGAAGCCCCGCGCTTTTCCACCAGCACCCGAGCCTGCTTATCGACCACCGTAAGCCCCACGCCCCACCTTTCCAAACCGCCCAAACAACTCCAACCATCCCAATGACAACAACCTTGAGGACCCAGAATACTGCTCTGCTGATGAAACACCTGCACAAATTCATGAACAGGGTGGATATCCCATGGGTCAAGCTTATCTGGGAGGCTCATTATCAGCATAATAAATTGCCTCAGGCTAAGGGTAAATGTGGCTCTTTTTGGTGGAAAGACATACTAGCCTTATGGGACAAATTCATGGAGATAGCTAAATGTACTCATGAAGATGGCAGAACTATTCGTTTTTGGAAGGATAAATGGAGAGATATCACTCCTGAAGCTGCCTACCCTCACCTGTTCTCATTTGCTAAGGAGCATGATATCAATATGAAACAGATGCTGATGGCCGGCAATGCCAATCTTATTGAGCAATTCCACTTACCTCTATCTACCATTGCATTTCAGCAGAGTCAGATGCTTCAGGATGTGATCAACAGTCTTACTGTCTCCACTGATTTGGACAAATGGTCCCTCAGTACTGGGGCCAAATTCTCAGTTAAAAAGGTGTACCATGCACTTACTGAAATTTCCCCAGCACCTGCCCCTTTCCAATGGATTTGGAAATCTTGTGTGCAGTTAAAACACAAATTTTTCTTCTGGCTTTTGCTTCAGGATAGACTAAACACAAGGGACTTGCTACACCGGAAAACATTCTATCTGGAAGACACATCTTGTGTGCTTTGTCAAGATGCCCCCATGGAATTCATGCAGCACCTATTCTTTGGATGTGAGTTTAGCCAGATCTTTTGGTGGCGACTGAATCAGGAATGGAACTATGACATGGACCTATATGACATGCTATTGGATGGCAGAGCTAGAGCTGGACATTCATGCTTCACAGAATACCTGATCACTGGATGTTGGAGCCTATGGTGTCACAGAAACAGTATTATCTTCGATGGAGGGCAACTTGATATTGACACCTGCTGTATTTTATTTAAGGAATTTTTTTCACTTACTATGCATAGAGCTAAACCCTCTCTTAAAGAAGGGATGCAGCAATGGCTTGATGCCATATGAATTTTGACAGGAGGTTTTTTCCCCACCACTTGTAATTAACCCCCATTTATAAAATGAAAATCGCAGTAGGGGCTTTCCCTACTGTTTTCCTGTCAAAAAAAAACCATAACAACTTCAATCCCAAGGCCAATGTTGCCTGCTTTGAATGTGGCACCAAAGGTCACTACACCAGAGAATGCCCCAATCCCAAGAAGCCTGCACCGAACCAGGGTCAAGCCCGCAATGGAAATGGAAATTGCAAGAATGCCGCACCCCGTGGAAATGCTGCTGTTGTTAAGGGCCGTCTGCACCACATCAGTGCTGAGGAAGCGCCAAATGTTGTGCTGGGTATGTTCCTTGTCAACTCAGTACCTGCTACTATTCTGTTTGCTTCTGGTGCCACTCATTCATTTGTTACCCAAGAGTTTGTTGCTAAGGGAGGTTTAGTCGAGAACCTCTTATCCAAATCCATTGTCATCCAAATCCCAAACTCCACCCTAGAGACCAAACTATTTATCCCGGCCGTTTCCCTAGAGATCAAAGGGGAGAAATGTCCAGCTGATCTAATTGTTCTAGGAACCCAAGGCATAGATGTTATTCTGGGAATGAATTGGTTAGCCAAATTCCATGGCCGAATTGATTGCGCCAGAAGAGCTGTTACTCTCACCTCAGATGATGGAGCTGAAGTGGAGTATGTATCTGAGACCAGCCAGTCCAGACCAGGATGCCATGAGGGCATAGCTGGACCCACCCTTGATGAGATCCGTGTTGTTCACCTATTCTGAGATGTCTTCCTGGAGGAATTGCCTGGTATGCCGCCAGATAGAGATATTGAGTTCGTGATTGAACTTATCCCAGGAACCTCTCCTATATCCCAGAGACCTTACCGGATGAATCCAGAAGAATTAATGGAGTTGAAGAAGCAGTTGGCTGATATGCTCAGTAAAGGCCTTATTCACCCAAGCGCTTCACCTTGGGGATCACCCATCATATTTGTGGACAAGAGAGACGGTACCACACGACTGTGTGTGGATTATTGTCGTGGTGGTGCACGGACAGATGCCATATAGGCTTGATGTGGGGCCGCTTGGACGCTGGAGGTACCGGGGAGGGCTTGCACGCACGGCGTACAGACACGAACACACGGACACACACACACACACACACACGATTTACCCAGGTTCGGGGCTCTCGTGAGGAGATAACACCCCTACTCCTGCTTTTCTGATGTATATAAGTGGATAACAACTGATTACAAGCTTGCTCCCTGAGCTGGATAAGAAGAACTACTAACTCCAAGCCTCTACCGAGTCTCAGAACAGCTCTCTGGCTCTCCTCTAGCTCTCAAGGAAAGACTAAGTATTTGCTCAGCGTCTCTGCCTCTCTCCAGGAATCGTCCCTGTAAGAGGAGCCCCTGGTACCCCTTATATAGGGAAACCCAGGGTTACAGTGTAAAACAGAGTCACTGTCACCATACTCCTTGGTTGCCGCCCGACACGGGCACCGCTGCACCATGCCCAGACCGTGGCAGCGCTGGTCGCCACGGTCCCCTCTGCATCCAACAGCACGCCCACGCCTAGGCCTAGCGCCACTATGCCGCGCCGCCCGTGTCAGAGGCGTGGCCGAGGCTTGGCACGCCGTCCACTTGTGGCACACCGCCGCCCTTGTCTCGCTCCGTGTCTTAAGGAGCTTGGTCCACCGTCCGGGCTTGACTTCCACCCGGCATAGGCATGCCCTATGCTCTTGACTCGGTTTACCCCTTCCTGCACATAAGAACAATGAAGGATATTCCGACATTTAATAAACATGATCCGACATAAGGCTATGTCGGTTTGACCTTACTCGGACGGATCCGGGTAAGCCAGTATGATATGTCGGTTTCCATTGACTCGGTCAACACCGAGTCAACCTTATTTTACCATATTGACCCCACTCGGAGGCTTCCCCCCGACATTAGTCCCCGAAGCTGGCGCAGTCCTGCAACCTCGGATGGAGGACCACGGCAGGTTTACCCGAAAAACCAGCATTCTTGAGTGATCACTGACATAACATACCTCGGCAAACCATTTATGTCGGTAAGCAGCTTTGCTTCCCATCATGATATTCGACTTTGATGTCGGATCGTTCCGAATCGCCGGAAGAACCCACAATTCTTCCGAGTCATTGGTTCCTCTACGTGGCAGAATATCTCTGCTCAACGCCTCGACTCTTGCGCCCGGATGGACGTGCTACTGGCACGCACGCCACTTGCGTCACGCCGGTCACCTCGGAGGCTGTGCACATGCAAGCAATCAAGTGCAGTCTTGTCCGTACCGCCCGCGTCTCCTCGGGTCCTGCCCGATCAGGTGTGCGGTTCCACAACCGTTGGCTCTCTGTGACCTCCTGTGTGGCCGATCGTGCGGCGGTTAAGCCGCAGAGGAAATCGTGGTGGAGATCGTGGGGCCGTAACTCCCCGTCAGCTACGAGATCACGCGCAGCGGATCGCGCGCCCACGATCTCCTCAAGTCGCCCTTAAATAGTAGGGAGAGGGCACTGTTTCCCCCCTCCGCATTCATTCTCGCCTTCCTCTTCCTTCTCCTCTCCTGCGCGCAGAGCACCGCAACACCGCACGCCTCCGCGCACAGCACCGCCACCGCTTGCACGCACGGACCACGCACGCCGACGAGCCACCGGACGCCAACGCCGCCGACGCACAGCACCGTCGCCGTATACCGCGACACCGCGGTAAGATTTCCTTCTCTTCTTCTCTTTTGCGCATTAACGTTTTGAATCTACGGGAGTTCTTGCTCTTGCTCTTCCTCGTTTCTTCACCGCGGCGACACATCCGACGCCACCGGTGAGTTTACGGTCGCAGATGCGTTTTTACCGCCGGTGGACTAGCCGCCGCCACATGTTTTTTCCTCTTTTCCTTTCACTGCACCATAACACATTTTGCATCTAGATTAGATGCATTCATGCTCTTCCCTTTCCGTTTCTTGACATTTCTTTTTCTTTCCTCCTCACGAGGATTCTAACTTTAGTGGCCGTGCAATTCCTTTTGCAGAACTCGGCTAATTCTTTACGATATGTCGGACAACACCAATCTCGAGATGGTAGAGGTGGTGGAAGAGGGAGTAGCAGAAGAATCCATCCGGGCTGCCTGGGAGGGCTCCTATGTCCGCCAAGCCGACATAGATTGGTTGATTCGGACCCGGCGGATCCCTGCCGGGGTGGAGTGCCGGGCTCCGGGTCCAGAGACGACCCCGGATTTGCAAGAAGGCGAGTACGTCGTCTTCATCGCGCACTTCGAGCGAGGATTCGGCCTACCCGCCAGCGCTTTCTTCCGGAACTTCCTCAACAAATTCGGTCTCCAACCGCACCAACTCCCGGCAAACGCCTTCACCACGCTCTCCGCCTTCGTCTCCTTCATGGAGGGCTATCTCGGTCTCTGGCCAACCGTCGAGGCCTGGTCCAAGTACTTCGGATTCCGGAAGCAGGTCATCCCGAATCCCGAAAATCCGGACGCGCCCAAGGTGATGACACAATGCGGAGCCGCCACCATCAATCCTCGGCGCGGCTCCATCTTTCCCCGGATTCTCGGTTTGGAGTCATGCCGGAAATGGCAACACTCCTTCTTCTACGTGAAGAACTCCACCGAGATTGACATGATCAACCTCCCGAGGTTCGCCATCGGCCCCCCTACCGCACAGCTCAACTGGGGGTACAATCCGACGGATAAGGATTTGGTGGTCAACCATATCCACCAGGTTGTCGAGCAGCTCAGGGACGAAGGATTAACAGCCGATGACCTGCTCGCCACCTTCATCAGCCGCCGGGTCCTGCCCCTCCAGCGCCGGGCCCACAAAATCTGCCACATGAGTGGCCCGCTGGACCCGACCCGGGTCAGCACCATCGAGCTGGACAACAACCAGATCCGGCGGCGCATCAAAGCCATAGCCCGGACCAAGATGCCGGAGGAATGGGAATGGGGAAAAGAACCCCACAGCAGGAACAACCTTCCCCCGCAAGTAAGTACTTCTGCCGACATAACATTCTTACCGACATAAACTTTTATGTCAGTACAACCTGGTACTTGTTATTAATCGCTTTCCCTTTCTCATTACGCAGAGATTTGGTCGGCAACTGACCGAAGACGGAGAAAACCCCTCGGCCAAATGGGGTAAAGACCGGGTCGAAGCCGACTCGGAAGACCCGGATGACGAGGATAACATGCCCATCCCCGACGTCAGCTCAATTTCTGCCGCGGGTAAGACTCGTGCTTCCTCCCTCCGAGACTGGCCTGAGAGTGAGGATGATGATTGTCGGATTTTAGAGGTGTATGATCCTCTCCCCGTAGCATACTCATATCCGATGTCCCCGACCTCAGCTGACTCGGATGAAGTGGTCGAGGTGGCACCGCTCGCCACAAGACCCAAGGGCGTAGCTCGGAAACGCCCAGCAGCAGCGGCTGCACCCACAGACGCCGGAACCTCCGGGACCTCTGGTCCCGCGCCCAAGAAACAACGAATTAAGGTGGCGGCGAAGCGCCGCGAGCGCCCTGTCACCAGGGGGTAAGATCCCTTCTCGCCGACATATACCTCATACTCCTTCTTATACTTATTTTTCTCCTCTTGCCAACATACTTTGCTGTTTTGACTCTTCAGCGCGGCGCCTCTAAAGGTGAAGGCCCCTACAACCGGGTCCACCGACCGGATCCCTCCAAGGACTCCGACTCCGCCTCGGCCCAACGATACTCGGGTGCCGAGTCCACCCAGGACAAGTCCGGTTGCAGATACCTCGGTTCCGGAATCCGGAGCCGAGAACATAGATTCGGTCGAGGCCGCAACCTCGGCGCCCGACCAAGTGATACTTCTCGGAGCCAGCTCTTCGGCTCCCGAGGTCCAAGAGGACTCGGCACAGCCGAGTCAGCAACAGCAGCCAAAGCAACAGACTCGGCCGCAACAACAACAACAACAGCAGCAGCAACCTCAGCAGCAACAAGCTCCGCCACCTCCATCACAGCAGCACCAGAAGAAGAAGCAAAAACAAGCTCCAGCAGCACCGCAGCCGCCAAAACACAAGTCGCAGCCCTCGCCCTCAAAATCCAAATCTACCTCAACGGCCAAGCCAACACCGCCACCGGTACAGCCGCAGCCACAGCCACAAACATCTAAGACCCCAGTTCCTGCCACTGGGGTATCGGCAGGAAAGGCACCGGCGACATCAGTGTCGGCGAACCCGTAACGGCAGCTGATTGTGCCACCAAACACCGGAGCAGCGACATCCGGCAGCCTCCAGACCACCAGCTGGGGATTTGCACCACTGCAAACACTTAGCGGAAAAAGCTTGGGCTCCCTCGAGCATTACCATATGGATTGGAACGCTGCCGACTTGAGCGAAGTGAGCTCAAAGGCACCAACAGGCCAGATCGTTTCAGAACATCTGGCGGGGCCGAGTCTGGTGGCCCAAAAGATGGCCGCAGTAAAAACTGCCGTTCTCGCAGCCGACCAAGCAGCTGCGGTAAGTCCTGCCGAGTAAAGATAACTCGGTTAATTTCTTTAATATAGATATCATCCATCCCCAGTCCCCGAGATTCGGGTCGAGTGACTGAGCTTGGCCGAGTAAAGCTGACTCGGTTGAATGAGGGTAACTCGGCCTGAATCTTTATCAACCATTTTAACATTTCTTCCTTCCAGGCTTGCATGACCAAGCGCACACAGGTGCACCGCAAGCTGCTGTTGGCTCACAAGAGCCTCTCTGATAAGTTCAAGCTGCAGCAACTAGCTGCTTCGGAGTCCAAGGCAGAAGGGCTGGAGAAACGGATCTCGGAAATCGAGTGTAAGCCATATTTTTGCCTTTGAACTTATACTTGCATCAATTCTCTCCTTCTGACATCAGCTACCTCGGCACAGCCGCACATAAAGAGCGCGAGCTTGCTCACGAGGCCGAGCTGAAGAGAGAGCAGGAGGAGATATCCCGGCTGAAGGCCGAGCTGGAGCAGACTCGGAGTAGAGCCACCGAGTCGGAGAAGACCGCCGCCACAGAGAAGCAACTCCGAGAAGAGGAGACTCGGAAGCTGAAGGAATCTCTAGCAGAATCCAAATCCGAGGTTACCTCGGCCGAGAGCGAGCTCCGAGATCTGAAGGCCAAGATTGCACAGTGGCTGGTGGATATCTCCAAAATCAACTCCGAGATGGACAGTAAGCTCCTTCCCCCTCTGCCTTTATTCAGTCTATCATTTTTCCTCTCAAGTAACTTATCTCGGCGTTAGCCATTCCCTATTCAGAACGCTTCCCCCACACCAAAGCTGCTGCGGACAAGAGCGCTAGAGCGCATCGGTTCAAGGAAATCCAGGCTGGCCCTATCTCATCCGAGTGGGATATGGACGCCCACTTGGTGGCTCTGAAGGCACGGTTGGTTCCCATGAGGGCTATCGGGATGAACCTCCTCACAGCCGCAATCCGAGCCTACAACGTTCTCTGGCCCGAGTGTGAGGCCCCGATGGTTGTCGACGAGTTGGCCAAGTGCCTGTTGGCCTCCGAAGAAAGGCTTGATGACTGGCGATCATCCGCCGCCCGAGTCGGAGCAGATGAAGCGCTAACATACGTGCTATCCTGGTACGAGGAGCTCGACCTCGACATGCTGAAGACCGTCCGCGACGGCTCCAAGTGGCTTTCCGACCCGGATCTCATCCGACGTCGCCAAGAACTGGCCCACTCCCTCATCCAATACGCTCCGGTGCATAGCTTTGTCCCGGGTGAGCGGGTTCCTCAAGGAGAGGAATTGGAGGTCGACGACGAGGGCGAAGAAGCGGATGAAGAACAAGTCGATGAAGAAATCCAAGCCGATACTCCTCCCAACACAGCCACAGGCACCACCTCGGCCGCTGCAACCAAGGATAGCGCCGAGACCTCGACCTCGGAACCGGCCAGGACCGATGCCGCTGCCTCTGCTCCAAGTAACTAGAATCCTGCTGCCCTAACTTAGAAAAAACTCAAATCGTCAAATCCCCGGAATGCCGGGTGCAAATGTAATATAAACCTTTAGCTTTTCATGCTTGACACTTGGTTCTTTTATTTTGCACAATTTTAGCATGGTTTATTTATTATGCCGAATCATTCTGAACCGAGTCCCCGAGCTCATTTTCTTGTTTACCATACTTAGCAATCTCTGCCCTTGCCTACCTCTTATGGGTTTCGTGGCATTCGGGTCACAAAACTACCGAGATACGGCATACAATACTAAGAAACTTTGAGTCAAAGCTCACAATCATCCGACATAAAAGTTAGTAACAAAACAACTTGTGCCGAATCGCACCTGGGCCGAGTCCCCGAGTTTGTTTTCTTGTTTACTATCCTTTGCGATCTCTGCCCTTGCCTACCTCTGATGGGTTTCATGACATTCGGGTCACAAAATCTCAAAAACATAGCACACAATACTCAAAACTTTGAAACACGGTCTAGAGCCATCCGACACAAAACAAAAAAGAAAACCGAGTCGCCCCTGGACCGAGTCCCCGAGTCTGTTTTCTTGTTTACTATCCCTTGCAATCTCTGCCCTTGCCTACCTTCAATGGGTTTCTTGGCATTCGGGTCACAAAATCACAAAAACATAGCATACAATACTAGCAAACATGGAAGCGCGATTTTTGAAGCCACCCGACATAAAGGAAACAGAGATAAACAAACATACAACACAAGATTCATAGCAAGGCAGTCCCCGAGTTTCATTTCGGGGTGCCGACATTTCATTTCAAAGTTTCGAGATACATACAGTGAGTCCTTAAGAGTAAAAAGGGCGAAGAAGAGCTACATTCCAAGGTCGCTTGGTCTCCTCTCCGGATCTATCCATTCGGTTCTTCACCTGTGCCTGGGCATCAATGAGATAATATGCATCGTTGTTCAAAGCTTTGCTCACAATAAATGGCCCTTCCCAAGGAGGCGATAACTTGTGCATTCCGGCGGTGCGCTGTACCAGCCTAAGGACCAGGTCCCCTTCTCGAAACTTGCGAGGATTTACTTTCCGGCTATGATAGCGTCGGAGATTTTGCTGATATATTGCCGACTTGGACAATGCCAATTCTCTTGCTTCCTCGAAGCAGATCAACATCATTTTCTTGGGCTTCCTTTGCCTCTGACTCGGTATACAATGCGACTCTTGGCGAGTCATGCTCTATGTCAGTCGGCAGAACTGCCTCTGCTCCATAAACCAGGAAGAATGGCGTATAGCCAGTGGAGCGATTCGGCGTGGTCCTCAGACTCCACAGTACTGCCGGAATCTCATCCAGCCAACAACCCGGAGCACGCAACAGTGGCTCAATCAACCGGGGTTTGATGCCGGATAAGACTAAGGCATTTGATCTTTCCACTTGTCCATTGGACTGCGGATGCGCAACCGAGGCCAGGTCTAGCCGGATTCTTTTTTCCTGGCAAAACCGAGCAAAGGCTCCCTCGGCGAAATTGGTGCCATTATCCGTGATAATGCTATGCGGGTGCCCATACCTTAGGATAATATCCTTTAGGAACGACACGGCGGTGCGGCCATCGCATTTTCTAATCGGTTTCACCTCGATCCACTTGGTGAACTTGTCCACCATCACCAGGATGTGAGTCATGTTACCTCGGGCAGGCTTAAAGGGTCCCACCATATCCAGATACCACACTGCAAATGGCCAAGTGATAGGAATAGTCTTAAGAGCTGATGCCGGCATATGAATCTTGTGAGCAAACCTCTGACATCCTTCACATTTCCGGACAATATCTTCTGCTTGTTGCAAAGCGCTGGGCCAGTAGAACCCATATCGGAATGCTTTAGCCACTATAGCTCGGGAAGAGGCGTGATGACCGCACTCCCCCTGATGAATATCTCGGAGGATTCTTTCTCCCTCTTCTGGCTCGACACAACGCTGAAGCACAGTGGTCACACTTCTCTTGTACAGCTCACGATTGATGATGGTGAAGGATTTGGATCGCCTCTGAATCTGTCTGGCCGAGACCTCATCACTCGGTAGAGTACCATCCAACATGAATGTCATGATGGGCTGTGCCCATGTCGGGACAGGGCGAGTGCCGGGTACAGGCTCGTCGATTTCCATTGCATCCACCGACATCACCGCACCCGACACAGGCTGGTGAGTCCCCGAGTCCTCCCAAGGAGTCCCCGAGTTCCGCCAAGCAGCTTTCCAATTCTCCAGCGTAGTCGCCGAGTCTTGCTGAATGTAATCGACCTCCATGGAAGTCCCCGGGTCCTGCGCGGCAGTCCCCGAGTCCTGCAACTTGCTTCCGACATCTACATCCATCGGGATGACACCGAGCTCCGGATTACCCGGGATGAATATCGATTCTGACTCGGGTGAAGGCTTGATTGATGGCTTGTGAAGATGCTCCAGTGACACTCCGGGCGGAATGGCTTGCCGATATGACCCAATCTTCGACAACATGTCTGCACTTTCATTATCCGTCCGCCGAATGTGCGTGAACTCGCACCCATCAAAGAATCCTGAAATCTTCTGGACATGGAACCGGTATGCCGCCATGTTGGCATCTAGGGCATCCCAGTTGCCTGATGTTTGCTGAATCACCAAGTCCGAGTCACCATAGCAGATGATCCGGCGGATTCCGATTTCTCTGGCCACCTTGAGTCCATGAATCAGTGCCTCATACTCGGCGACGTTGTTGGATGCTGCAAAGTGTACTTGCAATACGTATTTCAGCTGATCTCGCTTTGGCGAGGTGAGAACCACACCAGCTCCCAGGCCATCCTTTACCTTGGACCCGTCAAAATGCATTCTCCAGTAATTGGAGTCCGGCAAGGACGGTTCATACTCCATCTCGGCCCAGTCCACGAGGAACTCGGCCACCGCTTGAGATTTGATGGTATCTCTTCTTGCATACTGCGGCGCATAAGCTGCAAGCTCAATAGCCCATTTGGCGACTCGGCCACTGGCATCCTTGTTGCCTATGATTTCCGACACAGGAGCCGCACTCACAACAGTTATGGGATGCTCCTGGAAGTAATGCTTTAGTTTTTTGGCTGCCATATAGACACCATAAGTCATTTTTTGGTAGTGAGGGTAGTTCTGTTTCGATGCGGAAAGCACCTCACTCAAATAATACACCGGCCTCTGCACGGTAGCTCCTTCTTCTTCTCGCTCCACCACCACTACGACACTAACGACTCGGTTAGTGGCCGCAATGTAAAGCAACATGGGCTCACTCGGTAAAGGTGAAGCCAATATCGGCGCAGTTGCCAACATTATTTTCAACTCATGAAACGCCGCATCCGCTTGCGGAGTCCAGCTAAACCTGTCCGATTTTTTCATCAGTTGGTATAAGGGCAAGGCCTTTTCTCCCAACCGACCTAGAAAACGACTCAGAGAAGCCAAACATCCGGTGAATTTCTGGACATCTCGGAGACATCTCGGTAGTTTCATATTTTCTATTGCCCGGATCTTAGTCGGGTTTGCCTCGATACCTCGGCTAGATACGAGGAAACCGAGTAACTTTCCTGCCGGCACACCGAATGTGCATTTATCTGGATTAAGTTTAAGTCGGAATTTTCTCAGGTTTGCGAATGTTTCCCTAAGGTCATCCAGCAAAGTGTGTTTTTCTTTAGTTTTAATAACTATGTCGTCGACATACACCTGCACATTTTTACCTATCTGGTCATGCAAACATTTTTGCATACAGCGCTGATAAGTGGCACCGGCATTTCTCAAACCGAAACACATGACACGATAGCAATAAGCCCCGTACGGGGTGATAAAAGCAGTCTTTATTTGATCATCAGGGTTCAGCGGTATCTGGTGAAAACCAGAGTACGCGTCTACAAAGGAGAGTAGTTCACACCCGGCCGTGGAGTCGATCACCTGATCGATCCGGGGCAGCGGGAATGGATCTTTAGGACATGCTTTGTTCAGGTGTGTGTAATCAACACACATACGCCAGACAGTGGCAGCATCCGGTTCATCTTTTTTCTTCTCTACCAGGACCGGGTTAGCCAACCAGTCCGGGTACTTCACTTCTACTACGGCATTGGATGCGAGTAACTTGGCTAACTCGTCACCCACAGCCTTCCTTCTTCCTTCGGCGAGACGCCGTGTCGGTTGCTTCACAGGCCTAGCATCTGGCCTGACATGCAGAGAGTGCTCAGCCAACTCCCTCGGAACACCCAGCAAGTCCTGACTGGACCATGCGAAGATATCCCGATTCTCACGGAGGAAGTGGATGAGCTCGCTTTCCTATTTGCTGTCCAGCCCGACACCGATGATGACGGTGTGGTCCGGGTTAGACTCGTCGATGAAAACTTTCTTGGACTCCTTCGCCGCCTAGAAGGTTGCAGTCTGCTGCGGATTGGCCGGACTCGGTATACCGAGTTGAGCAGATTGGGCCAGACCTCATGGATTCTCTTCTTCTCGGCAGCAATCACAAGTGACTCGGCCAGCAGTGATCCGGCAGAGGCACACTCCATGGAGCGCTTGTAGTCACCCGAGATAATGATGACACCATTCGGACCCGGCATCTTCATCTTCAAGTAAGCCACATGAGTGGACGCCATGAACTTGGCATTTACCTCCATCGCACGCCTGTGCTGACTCTGCTTGTCATTGGGTTCGGTCACAAAGACCATGTAACTCTGGTGGGGCTCTCGGTACTGATTCTGCCTACTTGGGCCAGCATTGCCGTTGTAATTGTTGTTGTTGTTGGCTACCTGGTTGACATCCTCTTGTCTCGGCTGTGCATTCAGGGGTTGAGTGTTTGCACCTGTCAGAGGTGCGGGTCTCGGTGTCGGACCAGTAGCTGCTGGCTGATTCTTGTGCCGATCACAGTCACGAGTCGAGTGTTGAGCCGGTTTGCTGGGGTGTCTGGTGTGAAAGCAGCAAGGGCCATCCAGCATCTTCTCGTAGATGTACCTCTCCTGATCATCCAACTGTTTCTTGTTGCCATTCCATGGCTTCCTTTCGCCGCTCCATGGCTTTCTCTCGCCGTTCCACGGCTTCCTCTCGCCGTTCCATGGCTTCCTTCCTTCCGAGTTCTGGCCCCAAGAGGGACCCTCATTCTTCTGGCGCTGGCTGCTGCCGGCACCCGCTTGATCTTGGTCGACAGCTGCGACCTGGTCCGACCCGTACCGGTAATCCGGTCGGTCGTCTCTTCTCTTGTTTCGGTTATCCGGGCGATCGCTACGCCGGCTCGATCTATCTCGGTCTTGAGCAGGATACCTCCTGCCCACATCAACCTGGGTCAGCAGGGGCTGTGTCGGATCACCGAGTGCATAGCTGTCAGCAATTGACATTGTCTCGGCCAAGGTGGCCGGCATCTCCCTCTGGAGTCTCTGCCAAAGCATGGAGCCATGTCGGCATCCTTGCGCAAACCATGCAATGGCTTGTGACTCAATCACTCCTTCACAGGAGTTCCGGATCGTGCTCCACCGGGTCAGATATTCCCGGTCTGTTTCGTCTTCTCGCTGCCGACACATGGACAGCTGCTGAGGTCGATTCGGCCTCTTGTAAGTACTGGAGAAGTTGCTGACGAAGGCGTCGGAGAAGTCAAGCCAGCAGTCAATGCTGTTCTCCTCCAGATTGTTCAGCCAGATTCGGGCTGGTCCCTCTAGCATCTGCGGCACATACCGCACTGCCCATCTGCGACTTCCGCCGGCAATGTGCACAGCGGTGACATAGTCTGTCAGCCAGTCCTCCGGCTTGGTGCTGCCGTCATAGGTCTTTGCACCCCGGGGGAGCTGGAAATTCGGCACCGGTGCCTGCTTCATGATCCGGGGTCCAAAGCACGCAGGACCCGGTGGGCCTTGCTCCTCCAGCAGTTCAGACAGATAGATTATGTCCAGCTTGTTGCGAACGTCGTGAGCCGGTAGCTGGCGAGCTCCCAGCCTAGCGCCGAGTGCGCCCTCGGTTGCCAGATCTCTGTATCTTGTATACCCGGCACGCTCCATGGCCGAGTAACCATCATCATATCGGTCAGCGGCCGGCTCGGCATACCCGGCACCCGCTTGTTGACGAGGTGGATTGGGTACCGGATACCGAGGTGGCTGACCCGGATTTGCCGGATTGACCCGGTTGGCCTCCTGTCTGCCCTGAATGGGTCCTGGGCCTCCCTGGCCGACATTGCCTTGGGCAGCCTTCTGCTTTCCGGCATATACCGGATCATACGCCTGCAGCTGTTTGTTCTTGCCAGAGTTCACACTCTGGCCACGGCTTGCGCCGACATACGGCGAAGAGGCTTGTCCCTTGGACACTCCTCCGGCACCTCCACCCGAGTAAAGGTACCCGGATCCTCCTACACCCGGATTTGCATTCCGGAATGCCTCATTCTGTCTGTTGGCTACAGCTACCAACTCATTAACTCGGTCCTGCTGCCTATCACGAGCTTCACCGGCTAAATTAGGTAACTCAGCTATAGCAGCCTCAGCAGCTCTAAGATTCTTGCCCGGGGTACTGTACTTCGGCCGGCCTGCCGACACATAACTAGTAGTTCTGCCAGATCTGGCCCTACCATCTCTAGCTATCTCTGCATTGAGGTCTCTACCTCTAGCACGTACCTCATTCATGCGACTAACCGGGTTGGCTACCGGTGTAAAACCATGAGCGATATTGTACTCACGGAGGGAGATGTCGAAATCCTGCTTGACCCGGGCCACCTCCTGAGCCTCTCGGAGTATCTCCTGGCGCTGCTGCTCCAACTCCGCCTGAGTCAGAGCAACATCTGCGCTCGGAGCCACTGGAGTTGTCAGCTTCTCAATCGCGCCCTGAAGAGGACTCGGCGTCACCGGCACAGCAGATGTACCGGCCTGCTCCGGACGATTCTCCGGCCTCTCCAGCGGCGGGCGCGCCGTCCTGGTAGTTCTGGTGCTGACCTCGGCCACCCCGGTACCAGCAACCGGGGCAGTCATCATGACCTCTGCACAGCTAGCAGCGGGACGGGCGATACGTCGGCCGCGAGCTGCGCACACAGCGGGGGGATCCGCTGCAACCTGCACCCTTTCGGGAAATCGGCAGGGAACCTCGGTGGCGACGTAGACGGTGAGGGAGCCGAACTCGATGAGGCAGCCGTTCCGGGGCAGTGGCCTGCTGCCGAAACAGCCGGCGTTGTCGCTGACGACGTTGAGCGAGCCGAACCTGTGGACGAGGCCACAGAGAACGCGCTCACCCGACTCGATGAAGGAACCCGTCCGGATGAACACACCAGCCAGCGCCGCTGCTGGCCCCACGGTGGGCGCCAACTGTCGTGGTGGTGCACGGACAGATGCCATATAGGCTTGATGTGGGGCCGATTGGACGCTGGAGGTACCGGGGAGGGCTTGCACGCACGGCGTACAGACACGAACACACGGACACACACACACACACACGATTTACCCAGGTTCGGGGCTCTCGTGAGGAGATAACACCCCTACTCCTGCTTTTCTGATGTATATAAGTGGATAACAACTGATTACAAGCTTGCTCCCTGAGCTGGATAAGAAGAACTACTAACTCCAAGCCTCTACCGAGTCTCAGAACAGCTCTCTGGCTCTCCTCTAGCTCTCAAGGAAAGACTAAGTATTTGCTCAGCGTCTCTGCGTCTCTCCAGGAATCGTCCCTATAAGAGGAGCCCCTGGTACCCCTTATATAGGGAAACCCAGGGTTACAGTGTAAAACATAGTCACTGTCACCATACTCCTTGGTTGCCGCCCGACACGGGCACCGCTGCACCATGCCCAGACCGTGGCAGCGCTGGTCGCCACGGTCCCCTCTGCATCCAACAGCACGCCCACGCCTAGGCCTAGCGCCACTGTGCCGCGCCGCCCGTGTCAGAGGCGTGGCCGAGGCTTGGCACGCCGTCCACTTGCGGCACACCGCCGCCCTTGTCTCGCTCCGTGTCTTAAGGAGCTTGGTCCACCGTCCGGGATGACTTCCACCCGGCATAGGCATGCCCTATGCTCTTGACTCGGTTTACCCCTTCCTGCACATAAGAACAATGAAGGATACTCCGACATTTAATAAACATGATCCGACATAAGGCTATGTCGGTTTGACCTTACTCGGACGGATCCGGGTAAGCCAGTATGATATGTCGGTTTCCATTGACTCGGTCAACACCGAGTCAACCTTATTTTACCATATTGACCCCACTCGGAGGCTTCCCCCCGACAATATCTATTGTCCAAGGACAATGAGCAAAAGGAAATATTTTTTTTCCCGATGAGTAGAGATATCAAAGGTCATCCTCACAAGATAAAACATATGGCAAGAGATAATAAATAAACACACCATATTTAAAAGGTTTGTTGGTAGTTTCAACTATTCGAACCAACCGGCAAAGCCATGGATAGAATAATATGAAACAAATGGTTTCTCACATAATATATGGAAATGGATATTAGAGAAAAACCACACCAAGCAAACTCACACAAACAAGAGCCAAAGAATAACCAAAAGGAAAATTGGAACTTGTTTGAGCAAACATGCCACATAAGAAAAAGATAATTTACCATATCAAATCTAGGTGGCAAACCTCAAATGTTCACATTTTTATGGTATTGTAATATGCACATAGCTTATTACTCCCCCATAATGTGATAATTCATTTATTTTTGGACATTGTAGAATTTGAATTTCTCATGGATATGACATACCACATAGTAGCTAGATAATATAGAAATATCAATACTAGGTGGTGTGCCCCATGTCCACACATTTTTAGGTTTGTGAAGTGCACAAAGCACATCACTCCCCCAAAATGGGATAGTCCATTAATATCTCAAACGAGCCAAATGGAATCCACACAAGATTCAATAAAGCTCAACACACAAATTACACATACATGATACACAACTATCATACACAACCTTGGATAACAAGACAAGTAGGAAAGGAGCATATCATATACAAACACATGCTAGGAACAAAACTAACACATGCAAGGGAGCAAGCAACTTTCAATGTATATATGAATTAAATACAAGTTACCGCAAGGAGGAAGCATTGGATATGAGATAGATATGTGATAATCCAATTGACTTGGCTTGAGAAATAAAACCATGAAGATCCCTTAATTCTTCAAAAATAGCGAAGTCACCAATGTCCTCCATAGCAACCTATTGATCAAGTTGAAGCTTGTTGGTCCCCAACCAAGTTGGGTCCTAAGAGGTTAGTCACAATAGGCTTGGGAACCCAAATGGTGCGTTTCTTGACACCACTTTGAGCTCCCACATAGTTGGCAAACACATTGCCAACTCTATCCTTCCTAAGAGAATATACATCATCAACTATGATAGGAGAGGATGAGGTACCGTTAGTGCATGAAGAAGCAAGATGACCTTTGCCACGGCAAAGGTAGCAACACCGACTCTTCTTCTTCTTAATAGGCTCTTCAACTTGAGGAGCAATAGCTTGAGTCTTCTTGGGAGGTGGCCTTTGTTCAACAAGTGGTTGAGCACGAGTTTGAACAAGAGGCCGCTTCCCTAGTTGCTTCTCACTAAGAGGCTTCTTCTTCATTGGGCAATCCCGAACGTGGTGCCCTTCAACGTTGCACTTGAAGCAAGTGATCTTGGCCGGATTCTTGACTTGAACTTGGCCCTTCTTCTTCTTCTTCTTCTTCTTCTCAAACTTGGACTTGTTCTTGTTGTTGGAGTTGAATCCAAGTCCACTCTTGTCATTAGGGGATTGTTGCACACTCAACATGTTGTCAAGTGCACTCTTCCCCTCATGACGCTTTTCCAAGCCTTTCTTCAAAGAAGTGGCTTGGGCCTTGAGCTCTCCTCTCTTCTCTACATGGTTAGTGACAACACAAGTACTAGAGGAGGTAGATGCATCATTGTTAGAGCAACAAGGCAAAGCAAGTAATTCATCACATGATGTACCAACATTTTTAGTGGATGAACTACTAGGACTAGCACATGGCAATATAGCATTGTTAATTAAAGTTGTGCTAATATCCACATGAGGCTCACTTGATGTTACCTTTGTAGTGATGGCCTCATGAGTTAACTTAAGACAAGCATAGGATGCTAGAAGTTCATCATTAAAGCTAGATAGCTTTTCATGATTTTCTTCCAACTTCCCATAGGATGCTAGAAGATTATCATTAGAGCTAGATAGCTTTTCATGACTTGCTTCCAACTTCTCATACTTGCTAGTTACCAACTTAAGTTGAGCCCTTAGCTCAACATTCTCCTTCATAATGGATGCTTCACAAGACGTGGAGTTAGTAGCACAAGCATCATTAACTTTAGGAATAGAAGAAGATAACTTGTCAAGCTCATTATTTAATCTAGCATTTTCCATTTTAAACACTTTATATTTTGCATGAGCATGATCATGTTCTTTAATGATTTTAGCAATTATTTCATTATGAGACTCCTCGATAGATTCTAGTTTCTCCTCTAGAGAAGCACGAGTCTCTTGCTCTTCCTCAAGAGCATCTTCTAACGATGCTTTCTCCATAGCATCATCTCTTTCGATCTTACCCTTTTCTTCAAGGCTTGCTTCCAAGGCCTCAATAGTTTCCCCACGCTCAATAAGAGTGCTCATGATTTCAAAGAGGTTAGCTTGGGCACTTTTATTGCTAGGAAGGGCTTTAAGAATCATAAGACCTTTATTTTGAAGAAGGGCATTAATTTTTTCCATATCATCTTCTTCATCATTATTATCATTATCATTATTATCATCATTGTCATTACTAGAAGAAGATTTAACCATAAGACAATGAGAGGTGGATGAAGAAGAATAATTAATTTTTGAACTACTCAAGTTCAAATCTTGTTCAACAATTAATTGGGTTTCCTCTACATTAATATTCATGCAAGAGTTAGAGGGAACACAAGCATTTTTATCATTGGAACAAGATAAAGCAAGCATATCATAGAGAGAATTATCCAAGGAAGTTTTAGATGATATGCAAGGACTATCAACACTAGCATGTGAATCATTTATAGTGCTATGAGTGTTTAAGTCCAAAGATGAATCATCGCAACTAGATAGAGATGGAAGATCATTGATAATGAGCTCACTATCCAAAATGCAAAACCCATCACTACTCACCATCACATTAGTTTGTGGCTTACCACATTTTGGTGAAGTAGATGAAGACGAGAGCTCGTCACAGCTAGAGGTGGAGGGAGAGCAATCATCCTAAATAGAGTTGGACACTCCATATTTTTCTTGAAGCTTGGTCCATAATTCATGAGTATCCCGGAGAGGCATGATTGACACAAAACTACAACACTCACAAATTTGCAAAACTCATTAGATGCTAGAGCATCTAGATATAAGTTTTTCTCATCCTCTAAAGTCGTACTTTCGTAGTCCTTTGGAGGAGAAAAACCTATATCTAAGATCCGCTCAATATCGGGGTCCAAGACCCGTAAGTGACTAAGCATATGAGTTTTCCAAACATTAAAATTTGTGCCATTGAATATAAACATGGAATTGTGCACTAAATCCCTAGACGACATCTTTACTCTCTAGGCGGTAAAGCCAAACAAGAGAGACGAGGCTCTGATACCAATTGAAAGAACAAGCTATGCCCGGATGTCGCCTAGAGGGGGGGGGTGAATAGGCGATTAAAACTTTTTCTAATTAGGGGCTTGATAATTGCGGAATAAAACTATGTGTTTAAATTAACAAGCCAACAACCTAATTACTAGGCTCACCTATGTGCACCAACAACTTATGCTAAGCAATCTAAGCGACAAGGTGATAGCTAGAGAAGAACTTCAAGCACGATGGCTATCACAATGTAAATTGCATAAGTAAAAGCTCGGGTATAGAAATAACCGAGGCACGCGGAGACGAGGATGTATTCCCGAGTTCCTCCTTGTTAAGGGAGTACGTCTCGTTGGAGGGGTGTGAGCTCGCCACAAGAGTCCTACTCAAGATGCCACAAAGGCCTCACCCTATTCTCCGATGAACCGCACCCAAAGGTTTGGTTCACCTTCCACTATCGGAATCCTTCGGGGTGGATTCCGGAGCCCTTAAAACTTTTGGGGCACACACCCACAACTCAATTGGGGGCTCCCAAAGCGTGCCGAAGCTTCACAAGCCGAAGTCTTCGCGGCACCACCGTCTAGGGTCCAATGACCCAAGAGTAACAAGCTCCCAACCTTCAATCCCACGAATCACCGTGGGGAGCACAACCCGATGCAACAAATGCAAAAGGGGAAGATCACACCAAGTGGTCAAATCCTTCACCCCAAAATCCAACCAAAACAACTAATGCTATGGAGGGATTTAGGAGGAAGAACGGAGGAGAAACACCAAGAACTCCAAAATCTAGATCCCACGAGTTCCCCTCACTTAGAGGAGATTTTGTTTGGTGGAGAGATGGATCTAGATCTCCTCTCTTGTTTCCCTAAATTTGGGCAAGAATCATCGGAGGGATTAGAGGGAATCGAGCTCTCAAAATGTTGGCAATGGAGGAGAGAGAGCAAGGGATGAGATCTAAAGGAAAAATGGGGAAGAAGCCCCTTTTATAGTGGGCTCCAAAAATGGAGCCGTTGGGAAGAAACAGTGGGGAAAAAGGGGCAGCAGGCAGGCCAGCCTGGGGCCGGCCGGCAGCCGGCCTGGCCGGCCTGGAAACTCTCCACCGATCGAAACAGAAGAACCCGGATGCAGAGGACCCGGCAAGCAACCGGCCATGGGCCGGCTTCCCAGCACCTGGCCGGGGGGCAGCCCGAGCTGGCCGGCCTCATCCCGGCCTGGGGCCGGTCAGCCAGCACCCGGGTGGGCCGGGGAATAGCCCGAGCCTGCCGGCCTCGCACCGGCCTGAGGCCGGCCCGGCCGGCCGGCCTGGCTCCCCCCCCCCCCCCCCCCCCCCCTTTTCTGTTAAAAACACTGTCAAATGAACTTTCCGAAATAGAAATGCAATATCTCCCACATACGAACTCCGTTTTCGATATTCTTGGACTCGTTGGAATCGTCACAACGAGCACTACAAGAATATGCTGAGAAACATCATAGTCCAAGAATATAATATAAAAATAAATGGGGAAAGGTAAAAGCTCCTATTTGCAAATCGGAAATGCAATAACTTTCACCCGCGAACTCCGTTTTCGATAATCTTGGACTCGTTGGAATCGTCACAACAAGCACTACAAGATTATGCAGAGAAACATCATAGTCCAATAAAATATTATAAAACCAAATGGGGAAAGGTTAAAAACTCATTTTCGCAAACCGGAAATTCTATAACTTTTGCAATTGAAGTCCGAATGAAATAAAACCAATTTTGTTGGAAGAGGACTACAAATGCTTACCTTTGAAAATGGCAAACAAGCAATGGAGATTTTGCAAAGAAATGGAAGAGATAAATCTTCCGCACGGATAAACCGGCAAAATCTCCAATACCGAAACCGCAATAGAAGACGCATATGAAAACCGTTTTCGGTGAACTTGGCTTTGTCATGACAAGCACGACAAGCACCAAGACCACACCACGATAAGAGACAAATAAGAACCAATAAAGATGATAGCATGGTTCAAGGTTTGTGCTCCCTACGATGACACGATCCTGATATTCGGTCGAGAACCCCTCTTGATAGTACGGCTATCTATCCTATAATATCCGGTCTCTCACTAAACAATATGAGACCGGTATAAAATAGAAACCCTATCAAGATCATACTTTGCCTTGCGCATAAATCCACTTGAGGTCGATGAGACGATCTTCATCTCCTCAAGACGCACCACCTTCCTCGATTGCGCTTCGGTGAAGATTCACTGATGCTCCCCCATACACCAAGATGGGAGACGCTCTCTTCGGCATATCTTCACTTGCCTGAGTGATGATCAACCCGCACAAAGCCTTGATCAACACAAACTTTTCTTCTTCCCTTAACCTTGACTCCAACAAATGGAGAACAAGCAAACAAATGGACAACCTACAAATATAGCTCAATGCAAATATTAGTCCATAGAGATTGTCATTAATTACCAAAATCATGCATGGGGGCAACCATGCACTTTCAGATGCACTATCGGCGCAGCCTGCTGCGTGGGGGAGGATGTGGGTGGCTCGGTGAGGCGGCAGCCGGCGGCGCAGAGGAGGAGGCGAGGCGGCGGCCGGCGGCAGGAGCGCGAGGGCGCGAAAGGGAGTGTCGCAGGAGAGGCTACGCGCGCTATGGCGGCTAGGGTTTCACGGTGACCTTTTTATCTCACGCGGTGAAAGAAAGGTACGGCTGAGATGCGCCAGTAGAGACGATCAAACGGCCATGAGTGCAAACGCGCTGAGAAGAGCCCCAACACGGGCAAGGATGTTATCTTTAGATGCAAATCTCAAGATAATGCATGAGTCTTGGGGGAGCTTTCCTTCATTATTTAGAGCACTATCTTATCAACTGATATTTGATCTTTTCAATTGGTATTTGATTTCTATCCTATGTGTTTATGAAAGACAAACCATTTACTGTGGTGATTTCTGCCATCATGAAAAGTGTAAAGAGTGCTTGGTTTATTTGGTGTAACCTTTCTCTCTTTTGGGATTTTTCTTTCACATTTCTTCATTGGTGTCACATCTTCTTAAATGAGAAAAGGCGGGGATAGACAAAAGAGATGACGCTACAAAAGATCTCCGTGAAATTTCTCTTAGTTTAAATGAAGTCTCTGCTTCAGTCTCAAGGGGATTATTTTGGTTGTATTGCTCCCCAAAATCTTTTTGACCTCGCCAGCTGAGGTAAATTCACGTAATTGCCCTTGAGAGACTTCCCAGTTTATCAAGTTAAATTATTAGGAGTAGCCAAAATTTAAAAGGTAAAATTGAAATGGGATATAAAAAACTTTTCTACCACTTGCTCATGAGCTGAAAAAGAGACACATGGCAAATCTATTTGGAATGGCATGAAAATACCATGTATGGGTAGGTACGGTGGACACTGCTGGACTTTAAATTCACTACATGTTGTTGGAGACATGGAACCGTATGTAAGGTTTAAAAAATTTGCAATGTAAAGCATCAATCCTTCTACAAAGCGTCAAGTAATTATTCATGCACT
This sequence comes from Puccinellia tenuiflora, assembly GCA_012064385.1. Classification (NCBI taxonomy): domain Eukaryota; kingdom Viridiplantae; phylum Streptophyta; class Magnoliopsida; order Poales; family Poaceae; genus Puccinellia; species Puccinellia tenuiflora. The sequence continues at coordinate 132,972 of QRDG01002226.1, read as the reverse complement.
AGTCAAGATCCAGTCAAGTGATCTAATACACTTTCTTTCCCGCATCAACTGTTCGAAGTCAAGTGAATTCATGCAAGTGAGACTTTGGGATTTCGCCACCGTGAGGCTATGGCAAAGAGAATTATGATGGGGTTTGGAATTAAGGTAAAAAAGAAAGACTCAAACAGTTGAGAAGATACCATTAGACTAGAGAAATTCTTGTAGTGACACTGTAAAATGAGTAGTGATTGCCATACAACCCGTGTTTGCAGTTGTGACACATATCAAAGTAACTTAAATTGTTGAGAGCAGTAAAAGGGATTTTCTCATTTAAGAAGACCTTGAGTACAAGTCCCCAGAACTACATCTCTCAGTGCGGACTTAATCCACTTTATCCTGCACATAGGAGTCTCTAATTCACGTAAATAAGCCATCAATAATATTTTCACATAGCTAGCAAACATCATGTTGATTGAAGGCAAACTTAATCAAAAGTTCAGCCGGGACTGGAGCGGATGCATTTGTTCTACAGCAGGTGGGTGTCTCGTGATCTATCTCATATAAAAAGCTCGCAAGCATATACTCATATATTCATGATTCAAGTTCGAACTCTAGAACCCCGGTTTTGCGTCCGGCATCCCAAAGAGGGTTTAGGGGCTCCTGCGGTGGAGATGCTCTACGTGTAAAAAAATGAGTTAGACTACCAAAAATTATAGTTTTAGGAGCTTCTCAACAATTATTTTTGCGAGTATTTTTCGTTGTCAACAGGAGGAATTTAATGATCGTGAATGTCAAAAATCAAAAGAGGGTCAAAATCAAACTAATATATGAGTTTGCATTTAGCTACACCACATATGCTCTACTGCTAGCGATCCCACGTCAACTATGAAATGGGACATCCATCATAGTGAATAACCATAAACTATTCCAAGTCGAGACGCTCAATCAAGATTACTAGCTAAGAATAATCAAAGAGACAAAGTTTGTCAACAGTAATTGCCTGCCTTTAACATCCACATGATAGTGAATAACCATAACATATTGCCAGTCCATATTCCAAGTCGAGATGCGCAATAAATATTACTCCCTCCGTTTCTATAATATAAGATGTTTTAGCTATTCACATGTTAGATTCGAATGTAGATACATGTCCCACTTTCATTTGTAAAAGATAAAACATCTTATATTTAGGAACGGAGGAAGTACTTGCTAAGAATAATCAAAGAGACAACTGAAGAAGTTTCTCAACAATAATTGTTTGCCTTAACATTCATCACAGTGAATAACCAGAACATATTCCAATGTCCAGATGCGCAATCAAGATTGCTAGCTAAGAATAATCAAAGAGACAAATGAAGAAAGTTCTCGACAGTAACTGTCTGCCATAACATCCATCATAGTGAATAACGAGAACATATTCCAAGTCGAGACGCGCAACCAAGATTACTAGCTAAGACAATCAAAGAGACAACTGGAGAAGTTTCTTAATAGTAATTGTTGTCTGCCTTAACATCCATCATAGTGAATAACCACATAACCTATTCCAAGTCCATTGCGACAAGCGGGCAGTCTCACACCTATTCCAAGTCCATATTATCCTCGTGACGATCATCCATGGAACTGCGATCTACTTCTTCTTCCACCATTTGGACTGGATGAGCCTTGGAAGTAAAGACATGCACCTTCCTGCGGGAGGATCCTCCCAGCGACGTCGGGCCTCGTTTTCTGATGCTTCCTTCTGAATCTGCAGGGAATTGAAAAGAGGTAAAACTGTCAGCGATCCCTCAAAAAATAAGAAAGTATAATTGTCAGCGTGCTATAGACAGCAAGAAATTCTATTCTACTGTCAAAAAAAAAAATCAATTCTAGAACGTAGCAACAACCTATATTTTTGGTTACGTATATGAATTTGCAATCTCAAATTTAGTTGAAAAGGGTGTACCTCCTGGTGGTGCGAGATACTGGGAGATGCTAGTGAGCATGTAGGCGAAGTCCATGCTGCCTTCTCTTTGTGTGGTGTACCTGGCGACTCGCTCCATCTTCTTGTTCTTCTGTCAGAGAAATCACGCTGGACTCGCCGTCAAGTAGAGCTAGCCTAGCCTTGGCCATCAGGTAGAGAATATCACCATGGTTGGAGCTGAGAGTTGGGTGGGCAACCAAGAAAGATCCAAGAGCCAATCCATCTGGGGGGTAATATCATCAGATTTCAGTTCCCCGTCCTTGTGAAACTCTGAATCAGCAACTGACATACTCCATGTAACGGCGCTCCAGGAATTCAGGCCCGGGGTGGTGTCGTGGATCTCAAGATCGACGAACTTGATGCGGTTATCAACAACGGCGATATCCCGGGAGAAGGACGAGGTGCTGACGCAGTATGGGAAGTTGTCGTTGCGCTCCTGCACTGGCTTGGGCAGCGGGATGTAGCGAAGCTGCCTCGGGCCGCCCCCGTTGCTTTCCTCCTCAGGAGGCACGTGAAAGTCACAGAGGATCATGCCCTGCGATAGGTCGACCCAGACCATGGTGCCGCCGATGGTGATGACCCTGTCGGATCTAAAACGATGAGGTGGCTCCTGCGGAAAAACAGTAGGCTCGCGGGTCCAGGGATCAGCCTTGGATGAATCGTAGACGAAGAGGTCGTAGTGCGTGATTCCTGATTCCTCCATTCGAGTAAAATCGTGGCGATTTTATAGGCATCGTATTCCTCGTTGTTGGTGTAGGGGGGTTTGTGGCGGCGGGCAAGGGCATGGGTGAGCGTGAGGTGGGGGTGGGTGGGGTGAAGGGAAGTTGCTGCTTGGTCCCGCTCCTGGTGCTGTACCGCAGGATGCCAACCTCACCTTGAGTGAAGTAGCTATATTTCTCCCATGGAAAGAAGCCAGGTTCAGGGTGGGGAAGCAGTACTACTTGGGCAATTCATGGCCGCGGGTGGGGGCATGGTAGACAAAGAAGTTGTAGTCGGTGGATCTGGCAAGCAAGGTAGGTCCGTGCTTCACGCAGATGAGGGCGAGATTACCCGCCGTGGCCAGTATCCGAGGCTCACGGATGAACTGGGTGCGTTCACCGCTAGTGTAGGATATGCAGAAATAGGAAATATGCGGCGGCGGGGTGAGGCAGAAGGTGACCTGTAGCTCCTCGGTTTGCCCGCTCTCGTGATGAAGGGAGAACGAGCGGATGTGTGGTTGCTCTCGTCGAACATGTAGGCGACGCAGTCGATGAGGGCTTCCCCCCAGTCCCATGAAGCAATCTCGTCTTCTTCCGCGTCGCCGCTTTTCTGGTGGCGGACGGAGGGACTTGTCGTAGTAGCTAGACAGGGACGGGAACGAAGATCGAATAGACATATTCGAGGATCCTTTACTACCTGTAGTAGTATTTATCAACGGAGGTTCTTCTTCCTATTGGAATCGGATGGACAGACAGAAGTTGTATTAGATTATGCAACAAAACCTTACAAGAGAAATACAAGGATCAATCCGAAACAAAGCCACCAACCTAGCGACAGCTCGCTACACCTAAAACAATGATGAAGGGGGTGGCCAAGAACAGAGCCATATGCCCTGACAACACACCAACGCGCATCACCAAATAATCGAAGGCCACAATAAGCCGCCCAGATAGCGAGCAAGGGGCACAACCGGTCCAGCAGACCCTCAGCGGCATCGGTGCACACGCGCCACAGAAGTCGTCGTCGCCGTCTTTCTCAACCCATCTTCATCTTCACAAAGGACCAAAGCATTATCCTTGTCAGGCCTCCCATCGACGCCGCCATGGTGCCAGACAGCTCCACCAACCTGCACATGTATATCATCGCACGCCCGTGCCGAGACCCCGCAGCGCCAAACATAATACCTCTCCCCTAATTCACATATAGTCTTTTTAAACAAGCTATAAACTGGCATGTTAAGATGTAATAAATTCTCTCCAACATCTAAAAATCTATAGAATCGTGTCCTAAGACTAGCCACAATGGGGGGGTATCATAGCTAGTATCATACATGCCATGTTGGTAAAAATCTGATATGGCACAACAATTATGAAGAAAGAGATGGTAGTGATATCTACCTATGTTACGGTATCATAGCACATAAAACTAGATATTTTAATACCAAGTAAATCTTATACACATAGTTGTATTGGGATTCTATGATACTACTACATGATACTCTAGTAAAGCTAGGTGCCCCCCCACAGTAAATGCACGCCTCATAATATGGTCACTCACCCCACGGACGTCACTTTGCGGTCATGCACCCACGTTTATTCTCTTTAAGTTCTAATTTGAAAATGTTTATCTACTGAACCATAAGTCAAAATTCTAATATATTTTCACGGTTGGCATTGTCTCGACGGGATCTTGAACACTAGATCATGAGCTCACATGATAGGATGCTAACGATCCTTGATGAGATATACTCTATGGATCTAAACGATCCAAAGAATAGGGGCAATCCTTTGGTTCCAAGTTGTGAACCGTGTTGTCTGTGTTGATGGTGTAAGTTGGCTACTTGTTTTTATGATCAGCCAAATTAATTAATTTATTGATCAAGTCAATTGATATATTGCTCAAGTATTACACAGGTATTTGGCATAGACTAGTCATGTCATATCCAGATTATGGTCTATATCGAGCTAGTGTGCTGATGCATTTCTCGTAATAGGTGGAATATTCTTCAGTGGGAGGCGAGGTTCCCGTCGATAGCGAGGTGCTTGTGGTGACTTCGTCAATCTAAAGACCTGACCCACGGCTCAATATCTCGAAGGTGCTCATAGGGGTAAGGTGTGCGTGTGTGCGTTCATAGGGGTGAGTGTATGAGCGTTTATATGAGCACATGTGTTGTACTGTGTTTCGTAAAAAAATGTGTTACAGGCTATTGATATGTTGCAAACGTATCTACTTTTCCAAACACTTTGCTATTGTTTTACCTCGGATTTCCATGTGAATGGTTTGAACTAATCCGAACTAGCGATGTTTTTAGGAGAATTGCATTTGGTGTCTTTCTCTTGTGCAGGGTTCAAAAGTTCGCAGAAAATTCCAGAAAAATCAGAAAAAGGATTTTTGGAATAAATAATCTACGGAGCCGGAAGCACCTGATGGGGGGCCACCCCATGAGCAGGGCGGGCCCACCCACGGGTGGGCCTTGGGCCGCGTCAGAAGGCCACCCCTGCCCCTGGAGCGTCGCCTCTCGGCCCTCCTTCGCATATAAGTTGATTTTGACCTAAAATCGATGGCACGACGAACACTTTTCCCAGAAACATTACGGAGCTCCACCGCCGCCTCGAAACCTAATTCGAGGTCCAGGACCGCTGTTCCGGCACCCTGTTGGAGTGGAGATCGCCGCCGTCGTCACCACCAACGCCTCTCCATCAACCATCCATGCTTTCCCCCACCATATGTGAGTAGTTCCCTGCTGTAGGCAAGGGGATGGAAGGGATTGAATAAGATTGCTCATGTAATTGGAAGCCAGATTGTTAGGGCATGATGCCTAGTATCCTCTATTTGTGTTAAACGTCGTTGGTACAATTAGTTATGCTTAATGCTTGCCACCTTGGGCCTGGGTGCCATGTTTTCATATCTAATCATATAATGTTTTCATGAATATAATTGATGTTTTGGTCGTATCTACTAATTGTATTCACTTGTTGGCAACCGGAACCGGAGACCCCGAGTGACAGAATGGGGACATCGATGGGAATGGTTGGTAACTCGAGGGTTAAATGTATTGTGTTAATGATTGCTCTGGTGTTCTATTAAAAGGAATACCTTAATTGCCATTAGTTCCTTAATTGGCTCGGCTGAAACCGGATGGCAGGACAATAGATGTTTATGCGACTTCTCATTGCGAGTGGTTACAACTATATATGGAATACATGCCTATGATTGTTTGATACTTGGAAACTATATTTATTTGCTTGTGCCTAGTTTATGTTTATTTCATGAGCTATCTTATTCATGCAACACCCGTTCGTCCGTCCCTGTGCCTACGGTGTTTTAATCCTGCTTGTTTACATTTGATTACTATCGCTGTCACCATTGCTACCTTTATTTTATTACTGCTGTTACTATTTTACTGCAGCCATCAATTTGTTGTTTCTACTGATAAATTGCTGCAAGTGAGATCCTTTTCAGGTGTGGTTGAATTGACAACTCAACTGCTAAGGCTTATAAATATTCTTTGGCTCCCCTTGTGTCAAATCAATAAATTAGGGTCATACTACCCGCGAAGACTGTTGCGATCCCCTACACTTGTGGGTCATCAAGACTATTTTCTGGCACCATTGCTGGGGAGCATAGCTTTTTTTATAAGTTCACCAAGGAGTGATCCCATCTGCTACAATTTATTCTCCATTATGAAGAAAGCTCAAGACCACAAGACCACTATTATGCCTTCTAAGACAAGGCGAGGTACGGATCTCTGTACCAAGTCTACTCTTGATTCACCTACTGTTTTAAATCAACTTGTTACACCACCTACAAACACTCGTCCTATTGTTGATGCGTCACTTTCTGGTACTGCTACTGTTTCTGATGAATTTGATGATGCTTCTGCTGTGCTTGATGATTCGGGTTCTTTAGGTCCTTTTCTAGATTCTCTACTGACTAAGTCTATGGAAATTTCAATGCCTGGTGGAAGTCCTATTACACCTGTTAGTTCTCCCGAATTGCATAATATGAGAGTAGTTATCCTGATGATTCTTATATTGATCTTAATGATGAGTTTATTAGACAGTATATGAATTGCGGAGCTGCTAAAGATCCTGATGCTTTGAAGGAATTGATTAAAAAACATGCTATTAAAAATTATTTCACACCTGATCCTGAGTTTGCTACTTCTCCTATATGCATCGGGGATGATGATTTTTGTCGTGGTATTGTCGAATCTAGCCGCGGCAGGGGTGCCATCGAGCTAGGTAGAGAGAGGGGTTTTGGAGACGAGGGTTGTTCCGGCGACGGGATGACAAAAGGTTTACCCAGCTTCGGATCTCACGACAGTGGCGAGATCCTACGTGCTGCTATAATTCACTATAAGGCAATATCGCCGATTACAGTGAAAGGTGGATCGAGATCATTCTGGTTCGTGCCCTAAGGCGTCCCGTAGGCCGGCTTATAAAGGCGTCCGGACCTAGGGCTTACAGGAGGAAACCTAACCAACTAAGTACAGAGTTCTACTCTAATCCGTCTTGGGCCCTGCCTTGTGGGCTAAGTCTTCCGCAATGCAGGCCGGCTTCTGGAACCTTCCCTTAGCCGGATGGGCCTCCTGCGCTTCATCATACTGGGCCGCCCGGTAAGCCGGATTCGTCTTACCACCACTATGGGCCACCCTGGTATGCTGGATTTTAGTCTCCTCTGTGAGGATACCTAGTCGGCATAACCCCAACAGTAGCCTCCGGAAAGCTTCAAGTACTTCAGCGGCTGGCTTCAATCTTCCGGAAATGTGTTGTCCGGGAAACTCATCATCCGTCTTCAGTCTTGGAGCGTTCCCAGAAAACTGCAATCATGCCGAACAGTTTTGTCGATTTTGGTGTGCCGGCTCTTTATGCCGAAAAGCACTTGGACGAGTAATGACACGCGTCCGTTCAGTTGATGGCTATGTCAGACCCAGCAGTGTGAGTGGAGGAGCATCTTTTGAATGCAGGGGCTAACTCCGTTTTTCCCGCGTAAGAATCGAGGCGTCGGAGGAAAGAAACTTCTCCAACGGTTTGATCCCGTGACGCGTGGTGAAAACTTCGGCTCCCGACCGTTGCCCGAATCTCAACACACCCCCTATTTAAGCTGGACGCATCGTCTTCGTCGCAACTACCAGGCCATTCGCAACCCTAGCATCGAGCTCCTCCAGATCTCATCTCTCGAGCGCTAACTCGATCTCTCCTCCGAGCTCTTATGGCATCGAGCGTCCCTAGCTCTCCTGTGGCCGACGCCGCGTCGCTCGGTTCGCCTTCGCCGATGGGAGGCTCCGCATCCACAGCCGCCGCCGCCGCCGTCGAGCCATCCGCCGCTGCATCTGTGTCCCCTTCAGCTCCGGCGAACTCCTCCACCGCTTCGGGTCGCGACGAAGTGGCCTTGGCTAAAGCTGCAGCCGAAGCCGCCGCCACAGTGGCTTCTGCTCCCGCGGCTGCTGATGGTGCCGCCGAAGACGCAAGTGTCGGCGAGGAGGAAGAGGAAGAGGAAGCCGGCAACAACAAGAGTGCGGCCAACAACCCGTCCCACAACTGGGGTTGTTCGGTGGTTGATGAGATCGAGCTGAAGGGGATGGAGGCCGATGGAGCCATCCTTCCGCCCTCAGAGTCAGCGCCGACTTGGCGATCCGCCTTAGGCGACCCTTCTCCTACTCCCATCAATGACGAACGGGTACTTCTCTCTTCCCATGTCATTAGGGGATTTTCTTTGCCGCCTTCGGCTTTTCTGATAGAGCTCCTAGACCATTACGGCCTCCAACTCCACAACATTACTCCCAATAGTTTGCTATACATCTCCGGCTTTGTAGCACTCTTCGAAGGCAATTTAGGCATAAAACCTAGGTTAGACTTCTTCGAATAATGCTTCCTAGTCAAGAGGCAAACCGTGAACAAGGAGCTGCTGGTGGCCGGCTCTATCAGCTTCAACTGTCGCCAGGATATCGATTGGTACCCTCAGGTGCCAATCATTGATTCGGCAAAGGGATGGGCGTCCACCTTCTTCTATTGCAAGGACGTGGCGCCGCCAAACCGGCTGCAGGGGCTTGTTCCCTTCACAGACGAAGCCGACAAACCCCTTCCCTTATGGAAAAAGAAGCCGTCAGCTGGAATGCCGGCAGAACATGCCGCCATTCAAGCAAGGATTGCGCAGTTGACTTCCGGCACTCCTCCCTTAACTGGGGAGGACACCATAATCTACTGGATGAAGAGACGGATCCAGCCCCTCCAACATCTTGCTCGGCTTTTATGCGAGTACACGGGCGAATCTGATCCCATGCGGATCAACAAGAAAGACTTGGAGCAAGACCTCTTTGAGGCTCGCTTCAACAAGCTTATCAAAGCCCGGCCTGGCGAAGGCCAGCAATATGAAGAATCATTGCCAATGTATATGGCAACCAACCCTCCCCCAAAGGTACTTTGACTAACCAAAGTTCAATTCTTTTGAGAGACTCGGATTTGCCTTTTGTCGGACTAACATGCAATATGTCAGATTCCTGGAATTTCCGACATCCGCCCTGCTGGCAAGCCCTCGTCCAGCAAGGAGCCCACGCAGCCCATCTCCTTTTCGTCGGCTACCGCAGAGAGCCGGAAGAGGAAGAGCCAGTCGACCACGATTGGCGTTAAGTCGTCAGAAGATGACGATGCTCTCGCTGGACTCAACATCCCCAGCAAAAAGTAAGTCGGCTGACAACGTCTCCTCCTTCCTTTGCAGCAATGCCGGATTTGCTAAACTTAATCTTTAACTTTGCAGGATAAAGAAGGGTGCTCCCTTGAAAATAAAGACGATTGCCACAAGGAATAAAGCCTCTCCCGCCATTCCTCCCCCAACTCCTTCGGCTTCGAAGCCGACTCCGGTGAAAGAGAGCTCCACCCGCACCATGGTTACAACTCAACCTCTCGGGAGAGCCGGGATTATTCCTCCCACCCAGTGGACGGAGATGACGGGGAAGGTGGCAGAGCCTTCCTCTCCAAGGGCTGAAGCTCCGGCTAATGATGCCCCAACCTTTCCTCCAATCAAGGCAGAAGCCTTCGACGAAGAGGGACGCATCAAGCCGGAGTTCATGAGCCGATTCATGAAAGCACCTCGGCTTCCCCGGAAGAAGGGAACAACTGTCCGGGATGACGAGCCGGATCATACCAAGACCTATGACACCTTTGATGTCATAGAGATCCTTGAAGATCAGCAGAATTACTTTACTGATAGCTTTGAGGCCGGTATGACGCTTCTCCGCGAGCACTACCAGGTAAATATCTTACACAGTAGTCCCCGAGCACTATGCCGGGTTAAGTTATTAGAACTAGCCGACATAGTGATCCGAGTTAATGCGCATGCATACACTTAGCCCCCAGCCATTAAATGTCATCATGTAGCCACCTTAACTTGTAAATATAGGTTTAGGCTTTTAGCAATTCCTTACGCAGATCCACCGAAAAATTGGCGCTGAAACCATCAATTGTTTGGGTGTGCGAAATCAGGAGATGCGCCGGCTAAAAACTGAGCTGGCGAACAAAGACGCCATCATCGACGGGCTTGAGGCAGACCGGGTTCAACACCAAGGTATTAATGTCGAAACTTAACCTTCAATAATGGATATTTTTATATTGCTGACATATTGTCTTGCAGACGCCATTATAAAAGCCAAGGAGCTTGCTGAGAACGCCGGCATTGTCGACCGGCTCCGCAACGAAAACATTGAGCTTAATAAGCTTAACCAATCAATGGTGGCGGAGCTGGAGACGGTCAAGAGTAACCTTGCCAAAGCCGAACAAACCCTGGAAACGGAGAGGCAGAATCACAAGGATGCCCTTCATGTTGTCCAGGATCGGCTTGACAAGCGCCTCGATGAATCGCTGGCTATCGACAACCAGCTTCTGAGTAAGTTTTGAAAAAAAAAAACTTGAACTCATTGCTTTCTGTCTTAGCCAAATATAACTGAACCTCGCCCTTTTGCAGCTCTGGCGGGTTATGGCCATGAGCTGACGGCGGAAAACCGGCTTGACCGGATATTGGAGGTAGGGGAACTCATCCCGAAGATTATTTCTTCGGGAAAAGTGCTTGCCGAGAAGTTCTTTCCTGGCAACCCCGAGCCACCAGCGAACCTTGCCAGCTTAGAAGCTGAACTGGCCGAAGCAGTTTCATTCTTCGATGAACGGCTTCGATCCAGCGCTCGCGGAGGTGCTAAGACGGCCTTGGGCTTGATGATGGCGCATTATCCGGAGGCAGAAGCCTGGCGCGTTGCATCCGGCTTCCCTCTTGAAAAGGAGGACGGCACACCGCTGGATGACCAAGATCGCAAGAAGATCCTTCGCTCTGTCTCCGGTTACGCCAGCAAAATTGCCAACATGGTCTCCTTGACCACCATCTTCAAGGAAATGCCGTGCCCGCCAACCCCTGTCCATTCAGATGATGACAACGAAGAGGCGGACAAATCGTCATGAGCCGAATTTGCTCCCTGAGCCGTCCATCCTGAAAAATGTAATAGGCAAGATGTAAAGCCGTCCAAACAATGTATATGTCTAGAAACAATTAAGCCTTTTGCTGTTTGTTAATCAGCTCTTGTATTTGCAAACTTGCAATTTTTATGCCTCAGTTTATTCTGGCCTTGACACCTTAGCCTTTAAGCGCCGGCAAACCTATTGCGAAGCTAACTTGCTGAGCAACAGGGTACGCAATGATCAATCTGTTTAGACTTAGAACAAGTGCCGCCTTTCGGTGCCGAAACGCTTTGAAGCAACCCGGCGCAAAAAGCTAGCAGACAAACATTAATTTGGCAAAACATTGTTTTTTCATCACCTTAAGGCGGATTCAATATGAAAGAGTTTACCAACGAGCAACACAGGCAATTTCGGGTAAACAGATAATAACAATAAGATCATAGGGAAATAAAAGATGGTACAGATTCTCGAATTTCACATGAGAGAAGCCAATTTTTATTTCATGATCACATTGACATGGTTAAAATAGAATTTGCTAAGTGTAAAAAGGACGTTTTCAGAGCTTTGCTGATAACGAAAGGTCCTTCCCATGGCGGGGATAATTTGTGCTGCCGGCTTTGCACAAGCCGAAGCACTAAGTCGCCTTCTCGAAAAGATCGATTCCGCACTCTACGGCTTTGATAGCGACGTAGATCTTGCTGATAGATGGCGGATCATTGGAGAGCTAGCTCTCTTTCTTCTTCGAGGATATCTAAGCCGTCTTGACGTGCTTCTTCTGCATCTTCTTCGACGTAGGCTGCGACTCGTGGCGAATCGTGGATCATGTCAGATGGGAGCACCGCTTCTGCACCGTAGACAAGGAAGAAAGGGGTGAAGACGGTTGATTTGTTTGTGGTAGTGCGAATACTCCATAAGACCGCCGGCAATTCATCAACCCAAGCGCCGGCTACTCGATGCAAAGGGGTTTCAAGCCTCGGCTTTATACCTTGCAAAATAATGACGTTAGTGCGCTCTACCTGTCCATTGGACTGCGGGTGTGCCACTGATGCCACGTCGAGCCGGATTTTTGATCGGCTGCAAAACTTCGATAGCTCACCGACGGCAAAGTTTGTACCATTGTCAGTGATAATGCTATGCGGTATGCCGAATCGGGTTGTTATCTCGACGATGAACTTTGTAGCTGTAGCTCCGTCGAGTTTCTTGATGGGCTTTGCCTCCACCCACTTCGTGAATTTGTCGACCGCCACCAGCAGGTGAGTTAAGCCTCCTCTTGCCGTCTTGAAAGGTCCCACCATGTCGAGCCCCCAGACCGCAAACGGCCAAGTAATAGGGATCGTCCGGAGCTCCTGAGCCGGCAAGTGAGCCTGTTTTGCGTAGCGCTAACATCCTTCACAAGTCTTGATGATGTTGATAGCATCCTCCTTAGCCGTTAGCCAGAAGAATCCGTGTCGAAACGCCTTGGCGACTAATGCCTTTGCCGCCACGTGATGCCCACATTCGCCGGAGTGGATTTCCTCCAGGATCTGCCGCCCTTCTTCCGGAGAGATGCATCTTTGGAAGATGCCGGATGTGCTTCATTTGTAAAGCTGTCCGTCAATAATCGTGTACGCCTTTGCCCGGCATTTAATTTGATGGCTCAACACCTCGTCGTCCTTGGGCAGTTTCTTGTTAATCAGGAAATCGATGTAAGGCGTGGTCCAATCTGGGGTTACCAAGCATACATGAACTGATTCTGCCGACAAGGGGTAATCTTCGTCACCACCTTTAATGGACGGCTTGTGTAGATGATGGAGAAATACGTCTGGTGGCACTGCCTTTTCCTGGAGCCTATTCTGGCCAAGGCGTCAGCAGCTTCATTGTCATCTCGAGAGATATGTCTAACCTCTAAACCGGCAAAGCATCGGCCGAATTTGTCGACTGTTCTCCTGTATTCCGCCATTGTGGGACTTTTCGTATCCCAGCATCCGTCGAGTTGTTGTACAACAAGGTCCGAGTCGCCATAGCAGAGGATGCGCTTCACTCCTAACTCCTTAGCCATATGAAGGCCATGGAGGAGAGCCTCATATTCTGCTACATTGTTAGTGGCGTTGAAGTGGATTCAGAGGACATAATTGAGTTTGTCGCCTTTAGGCAACTTTAGCACTACTCCAGCCCCCAAGCCTTCCTTCATCTTTGAGCCATAAAAGTGCATTATCCAGTACTAAGAATCCGGCAAAGGTGTGCTTTCCATCGCCTCTGTCCAGTCTGCGACAAAGTCGGCTAGAACTTGAGATTTGATGGCGGTCCTTGGCTTGTACTGGATGTCGAAAGCTGCTAATTCGATGCCCCATTTAGCGACTCGGCCCATTGCGTTGGCATTGTTGATGATGTCCTTTAACGGAGCCTTGATGACCACCGTGATTGTGTGATCTTGGAAGTAATGCCGTAACTTTCTGGCGGCAAAGAATACACCATAGGCTAACTTCTGGTAGTGAGGGTAGCGCTGCTTCGAATCTTAGAACACCTCGCTAATAAAATAGACAGGGCGCTAATCCGGCCATTGCTTCCCTTCCTCCAGGCGCTCCACTACTATGACGGCACTTACGATGAAATTCGTGGCCAACATGTAGAGGAGAAGCGGCTCCATTTCCTTCGGAGCTGCTAAGATTGGAGCATGCGTCAATGTATACTTCAGCTGTGCCAAAGCTGCCTCAGCTTCCTCTGTCCAAACAAAATTGTCTAACTTTTTGAGGAGCTTGTATAACGGCAATGCCTTGTCACCAAGCCGGCTAATGAATCGTCTTACAGCCGCGGCGGAACCCGTAAGCCGCTATATGTCCTTCAGACAAGTCGGCCTCTCGATGTTCTGAATCGCCTTTATCTTTTCCGGGTTAACTTCAATTCCACTTTGAGAAACAATGAAGCCCAGAAGCTTGCCTGCAGGTACGCCGAAGACACATTTTGCCGGATTAAGCTTCATCTGGTACTCCCATAGATTTGCAAAGGTTTCCGACAGATCGGCGATAAGATCGCCGCGCTTCTTCGACATGACCGTTATGTCGTCGACATACGTGAACATTGCGGCCAATCTGCTTGTCCAAACATCGCTGCATACACCTTTGGTAAGTAGCACCGGCGTTCTTTAAGCCGAAAGGCATTGTGACATAGAAGTAATTGCCATATGGCGTGGTGAAGGACGTCTTGATTTGATCTGACTCCTTCATCTTAATCTGATGGTAACCCGAATAAGCGTCCAGAAAACATAGCATCTCTGAGCCGGCAGTTGAATCAATGACCTGATCTATACACGGTAAGGCGAACAGATCTTTAGGACAGGCTTTGTTTAAGCCAGTGAAATCAATGCACATACGTAGCTCAGAGGTGTTTTTCTTTGGGACTAGCACGGGATTTGCCAACCAATCAGTGTGGACAACTTCACGAATGAATTTGGCGGCAGTGAGCCTTAAGATCTCCTTTCCAACCACCTTGCGCTTCTCAGTTCCGAGCCGGCGGAGGCCTTGCTTGACCGGCTTTGCGTCCTTGTTGACTTTTAGGGAGTGCTTGGCAAGTTTCCTCGGGACACCTGGCATATCGGATGGTGACCAAGCGAAAATGTCCCGATTCTCACGGAGAAACTTGATGAGCTCGCCTTCCTATTTGTCGTCGAGACCGGCACCGATGATGGCCTCCTTTGTCGGATCATCCTTTGAGAGCTTGATTTTCTTGGTATCATCCTTTGGCTTGAAGCTTGAGTCAACCTTATAGGACGGCTTTTCAGTTGCCGGCATCTCATCGGGACCTATTGTCTTCTTGAGATCCTCCAACTCTTCCTTGCAGATTTCTGGTTCAGCATGGACGGCATTGGCGACCTCACACTCCTTGGATTTCTTGAGGTCTCCTTTGACTGTGATGATCCCATTAGGTCCCGGCATTTTCAGCTTGGTATAGATGTAGCAGGGCCGAGCAATAAACTTGGCGAAAGTCGGACGTCCTATTGTATGATATGCACTTTTAAATGGTACCACCTCAAAGGAGACATCCTCAGTCCGAAAATTATCAGCTTCACCAAAGGTGACCTTCAGGGTGATTTGTCCCATCGAAGAGGCTTGTCGTCCAGGCACAATCCCATGAAACTTCACAGTGCTATGGGTGAGTTGTGACTCGGAGAGACGCATCCTCTTCAATGTTGCGGCATAAAGTATGTTGATACTATTGCCGCCATCCATAAGCACCTTTGTCAACTTGTATTTGTCGACTATAGGGATGAGGACTAAAGCGTAGGTGCGCTTTGCAAGAACTCTATCCGGATGATCGATGCGATCCCATGTGATGGGTGTGTCGGACCAATCCAGATATTGAGGAACTGCGGGCACCGTAGCATTGAGTTCTCGCCAAGCCGCCTTTTCTTTGCGAGAGGAATCTGTTGCCAGGTTGACGATGAGACTTTCGGCATGCTTAGGGAATTTGCTGCCTTTTTCTTTGGAGGCCGTGTCATCCGACTCTGAAGCAGCTTCCTCCTTCTCTTTGTCGTCTTTCCTGGACTTGCGCTTGTTCCTTGACTTGCCGGCTTTGGGGTCCTTGGCGATGTCCCAATTGATGTGACATTGTTGGATTGTGTGGGAACTCGTCCCATCAGGCCTGAGATGATGAACACAGGGGTTGTGCTTAATGTCGTCATACTTCACTGTTGGAGGCCGGGATGATTGGTTGTTTGCCGGCTTCTTGCCCTGCCACTTGCCATTGCTCGAACCACCCTTTCCAAAGGCGGCAGCGACTTCGTGAGAAGGGCCGGCTTGGTATTCAATTTTCTTTTTCCCGGACTCACGTCGGCGGTTTTCGGCATCCTCCCTGTTGTCATCATCAGCAGCGGCATACTTGTTTGCACAAGCGAGCAAGCCCCCCAAAGTTTCCGACTCGTCGCTGTAGATCATGAAGCGAAACGTCGTCCCCTTCCTCAGAGATTACTTGAAAGCATGGATCGCCTGAGTTTCTGAGACGCCTTCGCAAGCATTCTTGATTTCACTCCATCGTGAGACGAACTCACGGCTGGACTCATTCTTTTGCTGCACGCACCGCTGTAAGTCGAAAATCGACTTTGGGCGCTTATATGTGCCCTGGAAGTGCTGAATAAATACACGCTTCATGTCACTCCAGGTATGAACTGTCCTTTCAGGCAAACCTTCAATCCACATGCGTGCCGTCCCGGTTAACATCAGGGGCAAAAATCGCACTGCAGAGTCGGCGCTGCCTTGATATATGTCGCAAGCACTGACATAATCTGAGTGCTAGGTCTCAGGATTAGCCGTACCGCTGTACTTCTCAACCATCTTTGTTACGTTCGACAAAGTGGGATGTAATATTTGCTCTCTGATTGTTCTGCCAAAGCACTTGGGGCCGAGGTATTGGGCATCTCTGGCCGACTTCCTCTCCTCGATTAGGCTTCGAACATTATTAGCTGATGGCGGTTTTCCAACGGACTTTTCTTGCCTTGGTTCTTCCCTGTGATGGCTTTGGCTCGCCCGACTCGCGTTACGTGGAGGGCCGTCGTGGAGGGGGTATGTGCTTGGAAGGGTTATCTCCCTCTTTGCGCGGTGGAGGCGGCGGTGGAGGTGGCATATGATCTTTGTTATCCTCCCTTCGGGGTTGGTTTTCCCCCTCACGTCGTTGCTCCTGACGGGGTGGTGCCGCCTTTTCCTTGCGAGGGTCCTCCTTTTGCTCCCGGCTCCGATGTCTTTCCCGGCCAGCCTCACGATGGCGTGAAGAACCTGTCCGGGATTCCACGCATCTAGGCTGCTTGTCCTTTGGGTCCTTGTCGCCGCCTTTGTTGTGGCTACTTGAGCCGGCCGGGTCATCGTCTGGGTCTGCAGGGGCAGCAGCCATTGGCTTGTTGGCCGTCGACTTGCAAAGACGAGAATCGTCAACAAGCCGTCCTGACTTGACTTGTGAGTCGTTTTGCTGCTGTTGTGCAACCTCCAATAGATAAGCCGAATATTTGAGACGAGCGTCACGGTCTAATGATTTGTTGAACATGACCTCCTGGGCCGCCTCCATGTTTTTGGCTGGGGTGTTGAAGTAACACAGGTTTGTCACCGGGTCACGTCGGTGGTGGTACTTCCTCCAGACTGAATTAACATGGTCGGCTTCCCACTTGCTGCGGAAATCCAACCTCTTGTGCAGATTCTTGTCACGAGCCGGACGAAAAACATCGTCAGCCCCCTTTTCTCTCTGCTTTCGGATGAACTCCGTTTCCTTGTTTGTAAGCTCGACCTCGCGCCCTGCTATCTGGGCTGCTTGCTCTTCTAGCAGGACGCGGCGCTTCTCAATGTCGTCCAGCGATGCGTTAGGAGGAAGTGGCGTTAGCAGTTGCTTGAACCTTGCCATCCTTTCTTCGTGCTCCTTTGCTGCTTCGCCGGGCATAGCGTCGATGTTGTCTCCTGCAGCCGGCAATCTACTAGTTCCCTTCATTGGAGCCAGCGGTGGCACAAAATCCACCTTAAGATTTCCGGCTTCTGGAGTTCTTTCTTCGCCATTGGCGGCTTTCGAGGTGTTGGGGTCGTCCTTAGCATCAGAGATGTCACCCATCAAGACCTCGACAGGGCGTACTAAACAGGATGCAACTTTCCGACTAAAATCGTCGGATTTTCCTTCAGATTCGAGGTCCTGCACCATATGGGCGGTGTCCCCTGATCCGGCTTCTGAATCAACCCCGGCCTGCAGAGCAGGGAGGATAGACTCAGACTCTATCATCGACTCGTTAGAGCCGGATTCTCTTAAGACGCCGACAAAGTGGAAGTCCGGCGCCGCCATGTTGGAACTTGCGTCGTCTTTAGAATCTTCATCGTCGGCGTCGAAAGC
Organism: Puccinellia tenuiflora; assembly: GCA_012064385.1. NCBI lineage: Eukaryota > Viridiplantae > Streptophyta > Magnoliopsida > Poales > Poaceae > Puccinellia > Puccinellia tenuiflora. The sequence goes on along the minus strand of QRDG01002226.1, from coordinate 115,056 downwards.
CAGATCCAGATCGGCGATCTCGTCAGAGTTAAGATCCGATTCCTCGTCGAAGTTGCTTGGGTGGGTGGTGGGCAAGTTCGAGGTGAAGCCGAGATCGTCCAAGGCTTGGGCGGTGAAGCCGACGAAGATGTCAAAACCGCCGATGGAGACCGTGGACCAGCCGGCGGGATCCTCTTTTGCCGGCGTCCAGAAGCCGTCGTTGAAGACGTGGCCAGCTCCTCTCTCGTCGAAGTAGCTCACCAAGCCGACCGCGATGGTGTCGCCGACCCCGCCTGTGGCTCCCGGACGGATCGAAACCCCGGACATCTCCTGCCCCAGGGTGGGCGCCAACTGTCATGGCATTGTCGAATCTAGCCGCGGCAGGGGTGCCATCGAGCTAGGTAGAGAGAGGGGTTTTGGAGACGAGGGTTGTTCCGGCGACGGGATGACAAAAGGTTTACCTAGCTTCGGATCTCACGATGGTGGCGAGATCCTACGTGCTGCTATAATTCACTATAAGGCAATATCGCCGATTACAGTGAAAGGTGGATCGAGATCGTTCTGGTTCGTGCCCTAAGGCGTCCCGTAGGCCGGCTTATAAAGGCGTCCGGACCTAGGGCTTATAGGAGGAAACCTAACCAACTAAGTACAGAGTTCTACTCTAATCCGGCTTGGGCCCTGCCTTGTGGGCTAAGTCTTCCGCAATGCAGGCCGGCTTCTGGAACCTTCCCTTAGCCGGATGGGCCTCCCGCACTTCATCATAGTGGGCCGCCCGGTAAGCCGGATTCGGCTTACCACCACTATGGGCCACCCTGGTATGCTGGCTTTTAGTCTCCTCTGTGAGGATACCTGTTCGGCATAACCCCAACAATTGTGATTTCTCTGTTGATCTTTCACTTATATCTAATGTTTAATCTGATCCTTTGTGTGGAACTGAGAATGATGATGCTATAGAACATATGAATTAATTAGCCTCGCTTAGCTTTTTATTCTCTGATGACAAGAAGATATGGCGTTACTATTTAGTAAAGTTGTTTCCTTTTTCATTAAAAGGTGATGCTAAAGTGTGGTATAATGCTTTACCTTATGGTTCCATTAAAAGTCCTCATGAATTGCTTGATGTTTTGTTTGCAAAATATTTTCCAGCTCACATGCAACATGAGGCTTTGCAGAGAATTTTTAATTTCAGGCAATTGGAGAATGAGCATCTCACTAAAGCTTGGGGGAGATTTGGTTCATTTCTCAGGGCTCGGCCAGGGCATGACATACAGAAGAATGAACTACTTGATATATTTTATAATGGACTGACGACATATCTAGATAGCTGTGCTGGTTGTGTTTTCAGGAAAAGGACTATAGCTGAAGCTGAGGAATTAATGGCTAAGATAGCCCAGAATCATGATGAATGGTGTATTCCTGAACTTCCTCCACTACCAACTCCAAAGAAAAGGGGAGTACTCTTCTTAAATCCAGAAGATATGCAAGAAGCTAAGAAATCTATTAAGGAAAAGGGTATTAGAGCTGAAGATGTGAAGAATTTACCTCCAATTGAAAATTTATGTGAGCCTACCACTGACCCACCTATGGTAGAGGTACACTCTCTTCACAATTTTACTGTCAATGATATTCCTTATAGTAAGCCTCCTAGTCAGTGTTTGGATGAATTTGATAACTTTATTGTTAAACAGACTCATTTTAATATGCAAATTCAAGAACAGTTAAATGATAATACTCTGGTTATTAAAAATTTGCATTCTGTCTTGGAGAAAACTGCTAATGATGTTTGAGGACTTGTTAAGCATTTTCACATGGTTCAAACTCAACTTGAACAAATTACTAAAGTGCAAATGGATTTGCTAGCTGATATTCCTATGCAAAGTAATAAATAAGCTTGTGGTGTTTTAACTAAAGGTGGTATCACTACTCAGGATCCTCTTTATCCCGAGGGACATCCTAAAAGAATTGAGCAAGAGTCTCAGTTGGCTGAAAATAATATTGCTAGCTCTCCTAAAGAGAAAAAGAAAAAGAAGAAACATAAACAGTTAGGAGAAACTAGTAATATGGAAATTGATAAAGAAATAGTGGTTAATAATCCTAATGTTGTCTCTATTTTTTATGCTGAAACTGAAAGTGGAAATGAGCATGAGAATGATACTAATAAACCTGAAGAACAGGAGGAAGAGACTGCACCTCCTGTTGCTAAAAAGCATGGTAGGGAAAGAGAGCCATGGGTGCAAAAGCCTATGCCCTTTCCTTCAAAATCTCAGAAAAGTAAAGAAGAGGAACACTATAATAAATTCTTTGAATGGATGAGGCCCCTCTTTTTGCAAATTCCTTTGACAGATGCTATTAAATTGCCTCCTTATTCAAAATATATGAAAGATATTGTCTCTAATAAGAGAAAAATTCCTAATGAGGAGATTTCTACTATGTTTGCTAATTACTCTTTCAGTGGTAAGATTTCTAAAAAGCTTGGTGATCCAGGTATACCTACTATTCGTTGCTCCATTGAAAATAATTATGTTAGAACTGCTTTATGTGATCTTGGTGCAGGAGTTAGTGTTATGCCTTTCTCTCTTTATAAGAGACTTTGTTTACACAAGCTTATTCCTACTGATATTTCTTTACAAATGGCTGATAAATCTACTGCTGTGCCTATTGGTATTTGTGAGGATGTCCCTATTAAAGTTGCTAATTGTTTAATCTTAACTGATTTTGTGGTTTTGGAAATGCCTGAAGATGAGAATATGTCTATTATTATTGGAAGACCTTTTCTTAATACTACAGGGGCTGTTATTGATTGCAATAAAGGAAAAGTTACTTTTCATGTTGATGATAAAGAGCACACGGTATATTTCCCAAAGAAGATTAATACTAAAATTGGTTTGAATCTCATTGAAAATATTGAAGCCATCAAGGTTGGAGCTATTGATTGTCCTATTCTTACACATCGTAGAAAATATGAAACTCTTATGATTGGGACAATTGCTATACAATATGAGGTAACATAATTGTCTCTTGGAAATTAAATTCTTTATGTTAAATAAATTTGGTGTGGTAGCAAGACCTGATCAACCTTGCTAACAAATCAATTTTAAACAACGTGAAGACTTCAATAACCATTAGCTCTCCTTTGTCATGTATCCTTTACTTTTCTATAATTTTTATTTCTTACTTAGTTTATCCTTTTTAAATATCATTATCTTGTTTTATTAGCTTATTTTAATCTCATTTAAGTTCCTTGGTAAAAGTTGTCGAAAAATTCCAGAAAACTTCATAGATTTTTATTATTTTGAAAAAGTCACAGAAGTGCTTGGAGATGACCTGGGGGACCCCCCAGGGGCAGAGGCGGGTCCCACCCGCAGGTGAGGACCTAGCCACGGCCCACGGCCGCCCCTGCCCTATGGAGGGCCCCCACCAGGTGAGTCTCCTCCCACTCTCTCTCTTTCACTCGAAAAAATACTCCTACATTGTTCAAACCCGAGTACTTGCCCTTTGGTGCTGGAATTTTCGATCTCTTTGCTTAGCCCATTATTCTTGCTGAAATTTGGAGCAATTCCTCTCTGGTATGTGACTCCTCCACTCCTCCAATTAGAATCTTGAATGGTTTTGTGTAAGTTGAGTATTTTGCTACGGTAGATGACACTTGATATGAGCTTGCATGCTTGATTTACAATTTCTTATATGGTTTTTGATGCATGTATTAGTTGGTATTGAGATATTAGAGTAGTTTAATGCACTCCCTACATTTTGTTTTCAAGTTTTATGAGGTTTGTTAAAAAAATTCATAGAAAGAAGAATGTGCCTAAGTTCAATTTAGGTGGGATTTTTAAGAAGAAGGAGCCCTCTTCTCGTCGAGAAACAAGAGGCTCAAGTTCAAACACACCTATGAGGGCCTCATATAATGAAGATTTGGAGCCAATTGGTGTTATTGTGCTTGGCCGAGACTCGGATGTACGTTCATCGGTATACCCATTTTATGAATTTCTACAAGCTGCAGGTATACGCGATGGATTAACTTATCTTGTTACTAATGCATGTTTGTCTGATATTGTGTTAGTAGAGAGGCCCCAATATCTTAAGCTCACTAACATCGTTGTGCAAAGCTTTAATTTTAATGATGATCCATATCACCCAAGTGTGGAGTTCATGTTATATGAGCAGCCTTGTAGAATGCTTTTGTCTGAGTTTTGCAGTGCTTTGGGTTAGAAGAACACTGGTCTCACAGGTAAGATGAACACGCAGCCCCAGTACCTCAAGGAGCTCTACACTGGCATCTGTCATGATGATTGGAGGGACTCCACACGCGCAAAGTTTGCGAGCATTCAGTTTCCAGCTGTGAAGTATTTGGGCTATGTCATAGCTCGTTGTGTTCTTCCTAGGGACAACACGAGTAACATGTCTAGTCCTGATCTTCCTATTTTAGCTGCTGCAATTAATTGTGATGAAACATATAACATTGGTGCTCTTATTGCTCGTCGTCTTAGCACTAATAAAGTTAGAGGGTCTATTTATGGAGGTATCATTGCCTCAATTATGCTTTCTACTGCCAGGCTTCCTCCTAGAGAGGATGACTTAGAGTTGGATTTTATTAGGCTTAATCTTGCTGCAATGAAATCTCATCACTATGTCCCTTCTGATTCCACTTTGGAGAACCTGCAGTATAGGCTACTATTTGGTTTTGATCTGGCTAACCCTCGCTTTGTGAGATTACCTGCTCCTGTTTTGTTTGACCCTATTGCTAGGGACGGATACTCATTCCCTGAGGTGGTGCTGGATGAGTATCTCGCTACACTCGCCCCGGAGGAGCCAGAGGAGGAGCCGCAGGACTTGCAGTGGCAGCCGGGCGCCAACTGGGACATGCCACCACCATGGTAGATGAGTCCCACTTAGGCCAAAAGCCTAAGCTTGGGGGAGTACGTATCACTCACCGACATCTCTTTATTTCGCACACTCAATTATTATATGTCAGTGTCGTTTGTCATTCCTTTGTATATTCATTAGTTTTCTTGTTGTTTTCTTTTTGTTCTTTTCGGTTTGTTTAATTGCTTTTGTTGTTCTTTCCATTTACTATTTGAAAACCCAAAAAGATTTTTTCTTTTGTTGCTCTTCTCTTTTCTTTCCTATATTCAAAAAGACCAAAAATATTTTCTTTTTGTTTCATGTTTAGCTGTTTTCGTCTTCGCTTTATTTTGCTTCCTTCTAAAACCGAAAAAAACAAAAAGATTTCTCTTTTAGCTTTTGCATTTTCCTTTTGCTATTTGAAAACACAAAAATATTTTCACTTCTTATTTGTTTTTGTGCAATCGTTTTAGAGTTCAAACCGTGTTCGCGACGACACTTGCACACTTTTATTTATCTCCATATCTTTCGGATGTGCAAGTGTCTATGCAATAATGATGATATTTGGCGACACGGATACGACAAGGAGATTTGATATGAACTCTATTTGCTTTCATTTTTGTATAGACGTTTGTCCTCGTGCTCGTGTTTTAGTTTGTCATGATAGGGGGTTGCGTAGATGATATTGCTTAGCTCTTGTGAATTGTTATGCTTAGCCTTGACGTGTTAAGAGTGAGTAATTTGTCATGTAAACATAAGCATGTTTTGCGATATTTATAGCATGTTATGTGAGGTGAGATCCTCCTCCTAAAGATTTATCCGGATTGACTTGGCACATGCTCACACATGTTAAAGACTAATACACAGTCTATTATGCCCCGCCGATTTATTGTGCTTTAGAATTGAAGTATCTCTCTTATGTTTTATTCATTGATTAATTTTGTCGCAAAGCCTGATTATGACAGTAATGCTCTCGATTGGTCGCTCCCTAGTCTTTTGCTAGCCTCCACTTGCACTGGGTGTAATGGTCCATCCGTGCATCAAATTTCCTTAAGCCAAAGTATTCCATTTGAGTCCACTATATCTTCCTATATATGGTATTTCACCGCCATTCCAAGTAGATTGATCATGTGCTACCTTTAAAACATTTTTTTGTGACACTGTTTCTAGCTCACGAGGAAGTGGTAAAAAGTTTAGTATACCCTGTAGCAAGCAAGTGTGTCTGTGCTCGTTTAAATCATAAGAGAGCTGGTGCTAAATAGCATAAGCTTATAAATACAATAAAAAGACACTCCTCCATGACTAGTGGAAAGTTGGCAGGCACCCGTGGATTCGGCTAGCCATGGTTTGTGAAAGAAAGGTGGGCAGGAGTGTCAGCTCAAAATATAAAAACATTAAAAGAAACCGCTCTCATGAGTCTATAGCTTGCTTGACACGGGATATGCTAAGTTTGTTGCTGCCATTCGTTGACAAAGACATTCACTACTTGAAAAGCTCTAGCACATGATTAATCCCTGCTTCCCTCTGTAAAGGGCCTTTCTTTTATATTTATGTAGAGTCATCATCCTTCTTTGAGCACCATCACATAGAGCATTGCTGTCATTCTGAGTATAATGTGCTTTGTCCCAAAGTTTTAATGATTAGAGCATGTTTGAGATACTTCCATTTCTGAAAACTTTATATCTAGTCTCCGTTTAATATCTCAAGAGGTGCCCGGCATTTATGTTTTGCTCCACAATAGGGACAAGCGAGAGATCACTGTATCATACCTTGCTATAGGCATTGCATCGGTGCCATTGGTTACATGTCTAAATTATTATTACTTGTTAGCATTTTGTGTGCTTTGTATGAGTCTTCACAACTGCTTAAGTTTTATTGTTTTTGCAATCTCTTTCGTGTGCTCATTAAAATGCTGATCATGGTTTAAACTTCTATACTTTAATTGAAGCAAATGTGTTTGTCAAAGTTTCTTTTATCGCTTCCAGTTTGTCAACTGAATTGCTTGAGGACAAGCAATAGGCTAAGCTTGGGGGAGTTGATACATTAAAAACGTATCTACTTTTCCAAACACTTTGCTATTGTTTTACCTCGGATTTCCATGTGAATTGTTTGGAACTAACCCGAACTAATGTTGTTTTCAGCAGAATTGCATTTGGTGTCTTTCTCTTGTGTAGGGTTCAAAAGTTCGCGGAAAATTCCAGAAAAATCAGAAAAAGGATTTTTTGGAATAAATAAGCCACGGAGACGGAAGCACCCGAAGGGGGCCACCCCAGGAGCAGGGGCGGGCCCCACCCGCAGGTGGGCCTTGGGCCGTGGCAAGAGGCCGCCCCTGCCCCTGGGACGTCGTCTCTCGACCCCCCCCCCTTCGCATATAAGTCACATCTGACCTAAAAACGACGGGACCCCGATCACTTTTTCTAGAAACATTACGGAGCTGCGCCGCCATCCCAAACCTAAATTCGGAGTCCAGGATCGCTGTTCCGGCACCCTGCCGGACTGGAGATCGCTGTCATCGTCACCGCCAACGCCTCTCCATCAACCATCCATGCTTCCCCCACCATGTGTGAGTAGTTCCCTGCTGTAGGCAAGGGGATGGAAGGGATTGAATAAGATTGGTCATGTAATTCGATGTCAGATTGTTAGGGCATGATGCCTAGTATCCTCTATTTGTGTTAATCATCATTGGTACAATTAGTTATGCTTAATGCTTGCCACCTTGGGCCCGGGTGCCATATTTTCAGATATGACTCACAAGACTGCGAAAAATAAAAGACATAATATAAAGATACCGGGGCACTCCCCCAAGCTTGGAACAAGCCAAGGGAGTGTCGTTACCCATAGTGCTCGAATTCGCGGTGGATATGACGGCACCACAGCCAGAGGTATTAAGAAATACTGAAGACATCGGCGAAGCTCCAGATTCTCTGCCTCTAGTATTACTACTTCCGGTTTCAAGCAACGAGACTGCTCGCAGAACTGATCAGCCACTCTATGAGCTTCCGATAGCAATGGAGCAATCTGGGGATCCTGTTGCTGCGGCACAGTCCCTGGAACATCATGAGAATAAGCATGTCGAGGGTTAATGGATCCCACAAAAGTGGTGTTGCCTGGCCTTGGATTCTCTGCCCTTCCTCCCGGTTGGTGTGATGCTGCCATTCTCACTTCTTCCCGCACGTTGCGCTCCAGCTCTGCCTTCCTAGCGGCGATCTCCTCATCGGTCGCCCAGTTCATGAAGTCCCCTCGATTAATGTCTTGTTGGATCCGACGAAGGCCCTTGCTACGTAATCTTCCCTACTAGATCCGCAAGAAGACATCTAGATGGAGAGTTTCCGAGACCCTGGCAAGAGAAAACTCGAAACAAGAACACGACGAAAACACAGGATACGCTTCTCGAAAAATTCGGGGAAATATATAGCGAAAACTTTTGCAATGAAAGGAAGGCGATGGGACTAGGCGGAGTCGGAGGCGGTATCTAGGGGCCAGGGGCAGGTCCCCACCGCGGCCTGGGGTGGGGCCGTGGCAGAGGGCCGCCTCTGCCCCTGGGGTCGGTCTCGTACTCCGTCCAGTCTCCGAATTTTCCTAATTTTCGAGAAATAAATAATATGAATTTTCTGGAATTTTCCGAGGCACTTTCCTTACCGAAACAGTTACCTATTCGTTTTTTGATTCTGGAGTCTTTCGGTATTTGGTCTCGATAAGTTCTTTCGGAGAGACCACTTGAATAACATCGGCATCTTTTTCCAAGGGATTACCGGAGATGTAGTGCTTAAGTCGCTGACCATTCACCACTTGAGGTTTGTCTCCGTCAAGATTATTAATCTTTATAGCTCCGGAGCGATAGACTTCCTCAATGATGAATGGTCCCTCCCATTTTGATAGCAATTTTCCTGCAAAAAATCTGAGACGAGACCTATACAAAAGCACTTTATTACCAACATTAAATTCTCTTTTCAAAATTCTCTTATCATGCCATCTCTTTACTTTTTCCTTAAACAACCGAGCACTCTCATAAGCCTCATTCCTCCACTCATCCAAAGAATTCAATTTAAGCAGCCTGGTTTTACCGACAAGATTATGATCAGAATTAAGTTGTCTAACAGCCCAAAAAGCTTTATGTTCTAATTCAAGAGGCCAATGACATTCCTTCCCATAAACCATTTTATAAGGAGACATACCCATAGGATTTTTATAAGCAGTTCTATAGGCCCATAAAGCATCATTAAGTTTTTTAGACCAATTCTTCCTTGACTTGTTAACGGCTTTTGCAAGATCAGTTTAATTTCTCTATTAGTTAATTCAACTTGCCCACTAGTTTGAGGATGATACGGAGAGGAGACTCTGTGATTAACATCGTACTTAGCTAAAACCTTTCTAAAAGCTCCATGAATAAAATGAGACCCCCCATCAATCATAAGATATCTAGGCACACCAAACCTAGGAAAAATAACTTCTTTAAGCATTTTTAGGGAGGTCTTATGATCAGCACTTTTAGTTGGTATAGCTTCCACCCACTTAGTAACATAATCTACAGCAACAAGAATATGAGTATTAGCATGAGAAGTGGGAAAAGGACTCATAAACTCAAACTCCCAATAATCAAAAGGTTTAATAACAAGAGAATAATTCATAGGCATTTCATTATGTCTACTAATGTTACCGACCCTTTGACACTCATCACAAGATGAAACAAACTTTTTAGCATCCTTAAATAAAGTAGGCCAATAAAAACCTAATTGAAGAACCTTATGTGCAGTCCTTTCACCTGCGTGATGTCCTCCATAATCACTATTGTGGCACTTCCTCAATACCTCCTCCGGTTCATGCTCAGGAATACATCTCCTCAAGATTCCATCAGCTCCCTCCTTGTATAAATGTGGGTCATCCCAAAAGTAATGCCTCAAGTCATAGAAGAATTTCTTTTTCTGTTGATAAGTAAAACTTGGAGGCAAAAATTTCGAGACAATAAAATTAGCATAATCAGCATACCAAGGAGCATCATCGGAAGTTACCTTAACGACGGCAAGTTGTTCGTCAGGGAAACTATCATTTACAGGGATGGGATCATGAGGAAATATTTTCCATTCTAGACAAATTATCAGCTACAGGATTTTCTGCACCTTTTCTATCAACAATATGCAAATCAAACTCTTGCAGCAAAAGCACCCATCTAATAAGTCTAGGCTTAGCATCTTTCTTCTCCATAAGGTACTTAATTGCAGCATGGTCAGTATGAATTTTTACTTTAGAGTCCACAATATATTGTCTAAATTTATCACAAGCAAAAATGACCGCTAAAAATTCCTTTTCAGTGGTTGCATAATTTTTCTGTGCACTATCCAAAGTTTTACTAGCATAATGAATTAGGCCAAGGACAGCCCCTACAGCATAATCACTAGCATCACACATAATTTCAAAGGGTAAATTCCAATCAGGCGGTTGAACTATAGGAGCGGCGATTAAAGCCCTTTTTAGTACCTCGAAGGCTTCCTTACAATCTTCATCAAAAACATATGGAACATCTTTTTGAAGAAGATTAGTGAGGGGCCGCGACGTCTTAGAAAAATCTTTAATAAACCTCCTATAAAAACCAGCATGACCGAGGAAACTACGAATACCTTTGATGTCTCTTGGATAGGGCATATTCTCAATTGCTTCAATTTTGGCTTTATCAACTTCAATCCCCCTTTCAGAAATTTTATGTCCAAGCACTATGCCTTCATTTACCATGAAATGACACTTCTCCCAATTGAGAACAAGATTGGTCTCCTCACATCTCTGCAAAACTTTGTTAATATTATAGAGGCAATTGTCGAAAGAAGTTCCATAGACGGAGAAATCGTCCATGAAGACTTCCACAATTTCCTCACAAAAACCATGAAAAATAGCAGACATGCATCTTTGAAAAGTAGCAGGTGCATTACACAAACCAAAAGGCATACGTCTATAGGCATAAGTTCCATAAGGACAAGTAAAAGTAGTTTTTTCTTGATCTTCAAATTTAACAGCAATTTGAGAGAAACCAGAATAACCATCAAGAAAACAAAAGTGAGAATTCTTAGATAGTCTTTCAAGCATTCGATCAATAAAAGGCAAAGGATAATGATCTTTTCGAGTAGCCTTATTAAGTTTCCTATAATCAATGCATATTCTATACCGTACAACTATTCTTTGAGGAATGAGTTCATTATTATCATTAGCAACAACAGTCATACCTCCCTTTTTGGGAACAGAATGAATAGGACTAACCCATCTACTATCAGCAATAGGATAGATTATACCTGCGTCGAGAAGCTTGAGTATCTCATTTCTTACCACATCCTTCATCTTTGGATTCAATCTTCGTTGATGATCAACAACGGGCTTCGCATCAGGCTCAAGATTAATTGTATGTTGACAAATAGATGGAGAAATCCCTTGAAGATCATCAAGAGTATATCCCAATGTAGCTCGATTTTTCCTAAGGACCTCCAATAATCGCTCCTCCTCTTTCACTGAAAGGTTAGAATTGATAATAACAGGATATATTTTCTTATCATCCAAATATGTATATTTGAGAGTGTCTGGGAGAGCTTTTAATTCAAAAACAGGATCTCCCTTTGGAGGTGTCTGGGTCCCCAGAGACTCCACAGGTAGATCATGCTTTAGAATAGCCGGATGTCTAAAGAAGACTTCATCAATTTCCTCTCTTTCCTGCATAAACATATCATTCTCGTGCTCCTCCATATATTGCTGCAAAGGATCATTAGGAGGAATGGCAATAGAAGCAATTCTTTCAATAATAAGATCCTCATTAGGTAATTCTTTATCATAACGATGTCTAGAAAATTTGGAAAAATTAAATTCATACGGCTCTCCAACGAATTGAACAGAGACCTTTTCTTTCTTAAAATCTATAACAGCACTACAAGTATTTAAGAAAGGTCTACCAAATATGATAGGACAAAATTTATCTTTAACCTACCCCAAGACAAGGAAATCAGTTGGATATTTTACCTTACCACATAAGACTTCAACGTCTCTGACAATTCCCACTGGGTGGATGACATCTCTATTAGCCAATTTAATCTCCAAATCAATATCCTCAAGCTCACATGGCGCAATTTCGCGCATTATTTCTTGATAAAGTGTATAAGGAATAGCACTTGCACTTGCACACATATCACATAATCCATAATAGCAATGATCACCTATCTTGACAGAGACAACAGGAGTACCAACAACTTTTGCACTTTTATCCTGTCTAACAATGTTAGTACCAGCTTCACAAAAATAAATAGAACTTCCATCGACGTTCTCAGCTACAAGATCTTTAACCAAAGCTACTGGAGAGGCAATTACAAGCTGTTCATCAGGTTCATAAGCTTTCCTTTCACTTTTATTAACCACACTAGCCACGATTGAGTGTTCTTCAATTTTTATAGGAAAGGGTGGTTTTTCAAAGTAAATAGCAGGTAAAACAGATTCAACTGTTCGAACAGGCACATCATCACCAGCAAGCACATCTGTTTTACAAACATCTTTAAATGGTTCATGATACTTATCCCACTTTTCTTTTGGAATATTAATATGGTCAGCAAAGGATTTACAAAGATCAACAACAATTTGAGAATCGAGCCCAAACTTAGTACTAAGTATATTAAAACGTTCAGTTTCCATGAAAGGTTTAATGCAGTCATACTCATAATTTATACCTGATTCTTTACCTTTGTCGATCTCCCAATCTTCCGCATTGCGATAAATCCTTTCAATTAAATCCCATTTAGCATTAACTTCTTTTTTTGTAAAGGATCGAAGAGAAGAGGCATCAAGCATATCCTTATCATAGCGAGGCAGCCTCGCATAAAAATTGTTAACAATTATATCATTAGGAAGCTTATGATTGGGGCATTTAAGCATTAAAGATTTCAACCTTCCCCAAGCTTGAGCGATGCTTTCTCCTTCATGTGGCCAAAAGTTATAAATATAATTTCTATCTTGATGACTTTCATGAAGAGGCTAAAATTTAGAATAAAAGAGAGACATAAGCTCTTTCCAATCCATCAAGTGAGAATTATCCAGAAGCATATACCAATCCATAGATTTATCCTTTAGTGATATTGAGAATAATTTCCTCATGATTGCCTCTTTTGACATACCTGCAATCTTAAATAGCTCACACAAATCTTTAATATAAAGCAAATGATACCCTGGATGGATGGTTCCATCCCCTGCGTAACGGTTACTCATAACATGATCAATAATTCCCATGGGTATTTTAAATGGATCAATTTCAGAGAGCGGGGGACTCTTATCCACCACAGGTGCAGTGGAAGAGTCACTCCCAAACAGCATATTAAGTGAAGAGTGCTCCATAACGAAGCAAAGTAACAAGCAAAAATAAAAACAACACTTACAATAAAAGAGTTTCTTACCAATTCCACTTACCAATAGCGCTACACTCCCCGGCAACGGCGCCAGAAAAGAGTCTTGATGACCCACAAGTATAGGGGATCTATCGTAGTCCTTTTCGATAAGTAAGAGTGTCGAACCCAACGAGGAGCGGAAGGTGTTGACAAGTGGTTTTCAGCAAGGTTTCACTGCAAGCACTAAAAGAGAAATGTTTTTGGATTTTTGATTTAATGAACAAATAAAGAACAAGTAAATAAAAGAGTGCTACGATAATTGCAGCAAATAGCCCAATCCTTTTAAGCTCAAAGGACAGGCCGGTTGTGTTACTTATGAAGATTAAAACGTTCTCGAGGACACATGGGAGTATCTGCCTAGCCAGTTTCATTGCACGCCGGTGATTAACCTTCAATGTTTTGATAAAGTGTTGTGTGGGTGGACCTATGCTAATGCACCGCCCTTACTTGGACAAATACATACTTGTGATTAAACCCCTTGCAAGCATCCGCAACTACAAAAAAGTAATTAAGATAAAAACCTAACCACAACCTTAAACTCCGATACCCTACACTCCCTAGTGCACTAGTTCACAAATTGGGGTTTAGGTTTCTGTCACTCCTGCAACCCTACCATCAGCAAACTAAATACACTATGCATTCCCCTAGGCCCTTTGAAAGGTGAAGTATCATGTAGTCGACCTTCACACGATACCACTAGAGGAATAACACCACAACATAAATCAAACCATTAAATATTACTCAACATTATGCAATTACTAGCAACTAGGCTTTTCCCATGTCCTCAAGAACCAAACGAACTACTCACAAGACATCATATAGATCATGATCAGAGGTGATATGAATAAGGTCAACAATCTTATTGTAATGATAATTCACCGATAAAACTCTCAAACATCAACTACAAGTGGTAATCAACGCCCGGGATACGATTCCGATGAACTAATAGCAACAGAATGATAATTGTTACAGCGAGATGAGATGGGATGACGGCGGTGATGACGGTGCTGATGGTGGAGATGATGTTGACGATCATCCCGATGATGCTTGGCGTGATGGCGATGACGATGGCGGCGATTCCCCCCTCCGGGAGGGAAATTCCTCGACAGATTTCTCCCTACCGTAGCCCTTCTTCTCTCTGTCTGGTTTCCGCCTCATGGAGGCCGCGGAAAAATTCCTCGTCGATGCCCCCGATGTTTTTAGGTCAGGGGTGAGTAATACGCCGAAGGGGAGCCGGAGGGGGGCCACAGGGGCCAGGGGCGGGCCCCTGCCGCGGCCAAGGGTGGGCCCACGGGTGCAGGCCGCCCCTGCCCCCTGGAGCTCCACTTCGTGCCCCCTTTCGGCTCCGTGACTTATTCTTCAAAATATTGACTTCATAATTTTTCTGGAATTTTCTGAGCTTCCTACGTCAGGTATCTTGACAGGTACTTTTTCAGCTGATTTCCAGCTCCGGCAGATCCATCCCCAATAATTGCCAAACATGCAAAATAAGACAAAATCACATAAGTATTGCATCATAATATGAAATATATCAATAAATGAAGATAAATTATGATGTAAAATAGTGATGCAAAATGGACGTATCAACAACCATATACTATTAAAAACAAGGCAAAAATAGACAATGAAACCGAACAAAACCGACAAAAAACAGAAAATAACTTTAAAAACCGGAGGTTGTATGGCTCGGGACAGTCAGCGGGTTAACACTAGCCCTTAGGTAAAACAAACCAAAAGTACACAACTCCGACGCTAAGCCTGTAGGAAAGGGAATAGCCAGTGATTATATAGGGTTTTGTCCGACGTGTTAAATATGGGTATTTTAAGAAATAAAATCTCTTCTGAAACCTCTCATTGATATTAGAAAATGATAATACACCTTGCAAATAAAATGAACTAAGGTAAAACAATGTGTTTCAGAGCAAAGTTTCACAAAGTATTGTACAATACCGTGGTTCATGAAAGTACCAGATTTAACTACTTCGAGGTGTTTAGCTTTAGTAAAAGTTATCGTTTTATATACCAAGGTAATTGAGTATTTTTGCAATACAAAGAAGCTCTAAAACGATGGTATTTGCGATTATTAGTACTTTTTACCCAAGCTACCACGGTCTGAGTTAAGCTCTGCTGCCAAACATAGCATGATTTTTTTATGCCTTAGTCCATAACAGAGAGCATTGTATCAAGTAGGGATGAAAAAGAACGGAAAATTTCTGATTTTTTCATGAAAATATGGAAAGAAAGAGAGGAAATATGGAAACGAAAAAGAACTTTGCAAAACAAAAATTGGACGGAAATGGAAATAGAAACTCTGAAGCGAAAACATAGGTGGAAACTATTTTTTTTGGCGGAGCATATTTGGAAATGAAATTTCCCTTTATGACAAATATGTATCTTTCCATTTTAGTGTTGTTTTCATGGTTGTGTCTAGTTCTGTTGAGCATGCCCTCGCCAATCTTTGTGAAACAGGTACAACCCAACCAAGGATGGAGACAGGGGTGGGCGGGTTGGGGCCATGGCTCCCCCTATATGGTGATTTGTTTTTGTAAAACTCCCTTGTTAATTTCTGGATTTGGACCCTAAATTAATCCAGATTCACCTATATGGCCCTCTCCAAGTTAATTAATGTACAATTGCCCCCCCCCCCCCCTTGTATTGTATTTCTGGCTCCGTCCCTGAACCAAACCTATTTTACTAGATAATCATGTAATTTTTTCGGCCACTCCTTTATTTGAACACGTGCACTCGCTCAACTTAGGCCCAGTTCTTTTCGGCTCCAGCTTGTGCATAAACCACCCTGGGTTGAGCTGTCCAGATAAACAACAGTGGAAATAAGCTCATCAGAAACTGCAGTCTAGTTCTTTTTGGCTTCTCCTGTCCTAGCTTATCGTCTGAGTTGTATGATAAAAAGTCGGTAATGCCCCTTAAAAGAAAGTTATGTTCTAACGAATAGATTTTGAACAACGCCTAGCTAACAAGCCGATACGGAACAGGATATGCAAGGTACTGAGTAATCTAGCTACATAAAGGAAGGAAAGTAGTGTCTCTCCATTGTCAGTGGGCTGCTACTAATATCAACAAGACGATAACTCTTCTCCAACAAGCTAAGCATTACGAACTGAAACATCTCTTTCAAAAGGTGTGCTTCTCCACAGGACTCGAATCATCTTTATTCTATTGTAAGTCCTTGCAGCAAGGAATAAACATCTCTTTCAAGTACTCGCCAAGATCGGGAGCCGTTGAAGCAGGTCGGGGCCGGGGCTGAAGTGGCCGGTGGCAGTAGAAGCAGGTCGGCCGGAGGCGCAGCGCCGGTCGAAGGTTGATGAGCTCGAGATCGACTCCGGCCAGGCCGACGAGATGGACTTGAGCTCGGGAGCGGCAGGATCGACTCGAGCTTGGGGGAGGGGTGCTGGAAGGCGGCAGGGTGCCGAGAGGTTGCGGCGGCGTGCCGGGACGCCGGGTCACGGCGGCATGATACATGTCAAACTTATCTATAATTTTTTATTGTTCCATACTACTTATATGCCATTGTGACATGTTTTTATTACTTTATTACATCATTTTTAGGCTTTTTGTCGGACTAACCTATTGACAAGATGCCCAGTGCCAGTTCCCTGTTTTTGCTGTTTTCTATTTCAGAAAAGTTACTTCTGAAAATATTCTCGGAATTGGACAATAATTTACGACGATTTTTTATGCGACAAAAGGAAGCCGAAGACCAAAGGGCGACATGGGGGGCCACCCAGGGGCCAGGGGCGGCAGCTGGCCGTGGCCCCACCTGCACCCGTGGGTGGGACCCACCCCTGCCCCTCGGGCGCGTCTCGGCCCCCTCCGACGCCTATAAAAACTCTTTAACCCTAAAATCATAAGGGCGACGCTTATTTTCCAGAAACACGACCCGACGCCGCCGCCTCTTCGAAACCTAATTCGGGGAGATTCTGAAGCTGCTCCCGGCACGCTGCCGGAGGGGAGATCGATCCCGGAGGGCGTTACATCACTATGCCTTCCACCGGGATGAAGTGTGAGTAGCTAGTTCCACCTTGGACTACGGGTCCATGGCAGTAGCTAGATGGTTGTCTCTCTCCCTTGTGCTTCATATTTATGATCTTGTGAGCTGCCCTACATGATCAAGATCGACTGTTTGTAATGCTATATGATGTGTTTGTTAGGATCCGATGGATTATGAAGTTATGATCAGATTGTGCATGGTTCTTAGTTATTAATTTATGTTCTTGCATGTTCTCCGATGTGTATAGTTGCTTTGGCCAAGTGATTGCTTATGTCTCAAAGAGAGAATATTTATGCTAGATAGTTGGTTCATGCCCCCTCTTGTGCCTGGGAATGAGTGACAGAAACGTCTAAGGACGAGGGTGTGCTGTTGCGACTAAGGGTAAAACAACGGTGTTTATGTCTATGTGATTATAAATGTTGCTTACTTCATATGCTTTACTTAATGTAATTGTCTGTCGCTTGACCTTTTAGACAAATATGCAGTCGGATGGCGGTCTTTGTTCCTTGTTGTGATGCCTACATGAATATTACCGTGTACATTTTGATATAGCTAGATTAAGTTTGTGTCATAATTCTGTCAATTCCCCAACTGTAATTTGTTTACCCTTTATATGAGTGTTTTATTTATTGGAGAGACACCACTAGTGAACCTATGGCCCCAGTCCATCTGTTTACATTGTTTACAACCGCGTTTACTTGCTTTCCATAATCACTTGCTCGCTGGTTTGTTTTCATAAATCCTTTCACTACACTATACATTGCACCGCTTTGTTTTCAGCAGACCGGGAAGATTAACAACCTTCCTACCGTTAGGAGTAAAATAATTGTTTGAGTGTGTGCAGGTCCACATTTGTTGATGATTCCGCGCCAGAGATCATTGACAAGCACCTCGTTGTTGATTTCAAAGTCCTACTGGTTCGATTAAACCTTGGTTCTTCACTGAGGGAAAAGCTGCCGCTTGCTACATCCACGCCTTTGCTTAGGGCGCCATCCAAATATATAATTACCAACAAGCACGGCACAGGAACCCTAAGGAGCAGCTAGCTCGTGAGAGGAGAGAAAGAAAATAAAAACGAGTTGGCCAGATAACAATTCGTGGAACACGAACAACTAGCTCATATCCATGGAGGCAAATTGCTGTAAATAGCCTGTCAAATAGGGGCAACGTCAAATAACAGTTCGGTGGATTGCGGGAAGCTGGGTTGGGCGGCTTCCCCCCGCTGCGAAGAATCGGCCAAAGCCAGCTGCCTGCAAAAACAGCTTAAAATCGAGTTCTTTTAGGCTTAGTCTTATTTTGACCACTAAACTATCTAGAAGCTCCAAAAGAGCTGGGCTTAGTGTTAGCAACCACCGGTGAAGCTTGGCCGAAAACGCTGGACAACCAGCTAAGGAAGAGCACTTTTTTGTTCTTTCATAGCCAAATCAAAAAAACGTTGACCAACGGGGAAAGGATCCCTCCCTTGGCTATACGTTGTTAGAATAGATGAGACCTCTCCGGGCGATTTTTTAATCGCGGATAGCACCCCGTTTAATCCGAGCGCTTCAACGGCGACTCGAACCCGGGTGGGCTGGGCGCACACCCTACGCCACTGCCACTGAGCCAGTGCTCGTAGCCAAATCTAGCTCTGCTGCTTCAGTGTTCTGCGCTGAGCTGGACGGACCACAGCCCAACAGGAGGGCTTCATCCTAGCTCCGGCACATTAGGGATGTCAGACCCTGCAGCGGTGGCTCAATGTCGTCCACCCATCCTCCGCCTTTGTATATGTTTTTGTATTGTATTTAGTCTTATGTACTTTTAACAACATATGTTTTCGTATTGGTTTTCATGATTTCTGTATTTGTTTCGGATTTCGCAAAAAAATGAAAACGAAATGTAGCAACACCCCAATTTCGTCTATTTATCCTAACTTTGTGCACGTCATCCATCCACGATCCACCTGACGACTTGCTGGTTGCAAGTCTCCACGCCTTCAAGAACTTAAAAAGTAGATTCATGCGTCGTTCAGATTTGATTTTTTTTTTTTCGCTCAGGAAACTCCAACTCAGTTAGGCTTCGGTCGTGGCTGATGGCACACGGCGCAATAACAAACGTTACCAATATAATCAGGTCAAGCAGCACGTACACAAACCGATCGAGCGGCTTCCTTGACCGCTGAGCCTGAGCCGAGTAAGCAACATGTCCTGCCAGTGGTGTGACGTGTGTGTGTAATCTCTCGTCATTATCAGGGGATCTTCGCCAAACCACACTTAGATAAGAACGCGGCTATATTTTACGATGACGGCGGAGACATCGAGATCGAACTCGTCAACCGTACTACATACGTGTTCATTACTTGGAAAGAAGAGCCCAATGTGCTTGGAGCAGCTGGAGATGTCTCTGTTGCTACAAACTTCGGCCATGTACGGATGTACCTACCTAGCTACACCGTACCTATACCTGTACCTGTACGGTGTATCGAGTTCATGGACAGATGGGCTCATCCCTGAACCGCAATTTGTAGAAATGGAGGATATGTTGGACTTGCAGAAGTTATAAAAAGAGATCTTCCCAGAATTTGTTCATGTGTTACGAACATATGTTGTGTTTGCTCTAAGAAATTCTCGGACAACAAAGAATTAACAAACTTGTTGTGTTAACTTCTACATATAGGTATCAATACAGTTTTCTCCATTTGAGGAAGGCAAGATTTAGGAATATACTCAGAAATTCACCCGAACACATCCACAGAAGCTACAAAACAACAGTCGTACGAATCAATGCAACTTTATTCTCACCATTGCAATCAATCAATCAATCGGAGCTGTCACTTAAGCTCTCATATCAAACGATGCGTCACCTGGGACAGTTATATGTATGATTATGACGCGCCCATGCATGTATATATTTTTGGCAACTTATCTTCATGTTTGGATCCGATATTTATCGTCATATATACTCCAGAAATTCACCGGAACACACTAGAGGCATCCACAGTATAGCACAGGACTGATGGAGATATATTGAAGTATCTGAACTACACCTTTCTTGAGAAACTGTTGCAGATCTTCCTGGAAATTCTAGCATCACAGCACGCCAAAAGAAGCAACTAGCATTGCTGTTATAGTCATCAAGGGCTACAATCCATTGCGATTTCTGGCCCCAACTTGGTGCATAATCCGGAAGATCATCCAAAAAGGACGCCAAGAACAATGCTACTATTCGACTATTCGACGGCTACTATGTGAATAACTGAATATGCACTCTCTGTCAGACGCGTTTACTGTCGCTGTCAAAACGTACTAGCGTGCGTGCGTGAGATCGACGGGCGTCTGATTCCTTGTAGATCTGCAGCAAGGATGGCTTTGTCGCTCGTAGTCGTCGATACATTGTCTTCTGGTCGACAGCGACATTGTTGATAGAACCTAGACATCAGTGCAGTTCACTGCTACCTGCAGTTGCACACTGTCACCATCCTTGCTCAACAATGTAGCCTGGGTTTTTGCTTCACCGGCTAACTAATCATTAGGCGAATTCAGAAGGCCGGTTACGTACATGCAGGGTGGACTTGCAGAATAGTATTTACATTGATCCAGTAAAGAAAACTGTCTGAATTTAGCTCGGGCACAGCTGAGCCCCAAAAAAGCTCCAATTTCCGTCCCAATATCAGCAAGTTTCAGTCAAATTCAAACACCACCGACGGCACAAGTGACTCTTCATGTATTTGATACATGCATGAGGAAAGTCTAAAGTCTAAAATCGTTAATCCTGCGTGGTTATCGATGGAGGAAAAATGGCATTAGCCTTGGACCGATATATGGTGCCGATTAGTTTACCCCCAACAAGTAGCAAGTATGATACTAGTGCACAATACAGGATTTCAGCGGGTACCTGAACGTACCTTTCTCTGTATGTACAACAACATTACCATAACATATATGAACTCACAAGTCACGAATGGAAAACCGGGAGTCAGCACTCCCCTCCCCTCCCGTGTCGCCCCCGCCCGGGCAGCAACGGAGGCCAACCCTAGCCGCCGCCGGGCGATCCCCTACCTCCCTTCCCCTCCGTCTCCGCTGGAGGACGCGGCCGAGCGAAGCTCGTGTCGCTGATGGCGGAGGCGCTCTCTCGCGCGTGGATCTCTTCGTCACGGTCATCGGTCAGGGCGGCGGCGGTGATCCAAGGCGGCGCGGCGGCGCGTAGTGGCGATGTCGTGGGCACGTCTTCCGGCGGATCTTCTACATGGAGGGCCCCAACCTCGGCGCGTGCTCTCGTCCTGGATGCTGGCGGCGCCGTCGTGGCTCCATGGTTGGGGCGGCTTCGGGCGAGCTGCGCTTGGTGACGGCCATGGCGTGCTCGTCATTCAGCCCCAGGCACTTTGTCGAGATCTGGATCTCCAAATCTTCCGACGGGTACCCTGGATCTGGACCTGGCTCCAGGGCGGGGCAGTTCAAGGGAGGTGTGCCAGGTGGACAAGACAGTCAAGATGGCGTTGGGCATGTCGGACTGCCCGTGGCTCTGGCGGCGGCTGGAGCCGAAGACGGCGGCGCATGTGGGCATCGTAACCTTGCTGAAGGCGTCGGCGACGCAGTCCGAGCTCCAACCTTATCGCTCCGGGGGAAACCCTAGATCCGTTCTCGGATCAGACGTTGGCGGCGCTTAGCGTCGTTATCCCTCATGGGCAACATGTGGGAGTTGGACAAGTCTTGGGAGTGTTCGAGCAGGCGGTGCGGCGCGCCATCTACCGCGTCAACGCCGGCGGGTCCCGATAGCGTGGTGCAGCGGGGGTTCAATGACGGATGCGTTTTGTTGGTCGAGCGCAGAGAGGTGGCGCTGTCTGACGGCGTGGTGGCGACGACGGCAGACTTGGTGCGAGTCTTGGTTACAATCTAGACTCTGGAGATGGGTTCGCGGAAGATGATGGTGGCGACTTCCGGAGCATGGGCACAAGGCACTACCTCTGGATCTAGCCGGTGAGCCGACGATGGCTTTAGTCGGGGCACAAGGCCTCTTCTTTACCTCGTTGTGCTAGTGGGTGGTGTTGTCACCTAGTTTGGCGGCTTCGGTTTGTATGTTTGTTTCTAAGCCTTTGTGCCGGTCTTTGTTGAATGAATAAAATAAAGCAGTCGTATGCATCATTTTAATGCAGAAGCTGGGTAGCCCCCACATTTCTAAAAAAAATGAACTCACAAGTCACAAGATACCTTACACTGACGCGTCACCTCAGTTTTATCTCCATATAGTACTAGTGCTGGCTTGTCAAAACATATGCTAGTTTATCTGAAGAAATCGACATGAAGTACCTAGAGTACGGATGTACGTAATTTGAATTTAAAAACTAATAATCTAGCACAACCTATCAACGGCAAGACGACGCACGCAATGTAGGGATGTTGAGACTCTCGTGTGATTCGTCGGTGCGTTAGCGGCGGAAGGTGGTATCCTAGATTCCTAGGATTGCAATCTCGATCGGCTCTGCCAAGGACCTTTTTCTCGGAATATTCAGGCTCAAGGTTCGAGGAAATTCTAATCGGGATCTCGAATTTCTATTTCCTTCGGAAAATAAAAAGTGGATTTGAAAGGGGTTGTGCATATGATTCTGTGAAATAAATTTGGAATCATTGTATTCGTGGTGACACTTAGTCGATTCTTTGGTCGTGAAGACATTGCCCGTACAGGCTCAGAACGTTATCTCTGCCGTGGTATACCGGACATGTATCACTCAACATCCACGTCACTAGAGCCTCGAAGAGCCAGGGTTGTCTTCTGAATTCCAAAACTCCACTGTCGAGAGAATATCTAGTGATACAAAATTTAGGTGCTACAATGCTCAAATCAAATTTAAAAGTTTTAAAAAAATTTACCAAAAATATGTGTATTGACACAATATGTTTATACTACGTCCAAAAATTTCAGCCACAAATTCAAAATGAACATTGAGAAACAAAAAAGACAAATCTGCTATGAATAGTGCCAGACACCCGTGGCACTATTCATAGCAGATTTGTCTTTTTTGTTTCTCAATGTTTATTTTGAATTTGTGGTTGAAATTTTTGGATATAGTATAAACATATCGTGTCAATACACACATTTTTTTGTAGATTTTTTTGAAATTTTTAAAATTGGTTTGAGCATTGTAGCACCTAAGTGATTGTATCACTAGATATTTTCTCCTCCACTGTCGTTAACAGATTTGGGCATCTGCCGGCACAACTCGTCGTTCATGCTACGTGTGTGGTACGCACCGCCGTCACATGGTTGTTGCAGCGAGATGCTGCCAAAGACTCCGACAGATCCGAAAGACACCCAAGATACGCCACGCCCCACCCCCTTCCTCACCTCCACAACCCCAAGGCCACGAGAGGAGAGCAATCGCCCTGTCCGATGCATCGCCACACGAGCACCTACACACCCCCACCCTCAGGCATCACCACAACACCATTTCACCGTAATACCTCGCCCTATGGACCAACCGCATGAGAACAGGGTCCCCTACGACCGTCGAGAGACAAGATACCCCCCCCCCCCCCCCCCCTCCCCATCTCGCCCGGAGGGGACGACCAAAGGGGTGTATTTGGGAAAATAAGCAAATAACAAATTCTCAAAAGTCAGCCCACGAGGTCTAGAACCTTGATTCAATGGTAACTAAATAATTCCCCAATTTAGAAATCATACACAACTTTAAGTTTAAAATGTGCAGTTGAGCATTGTTTTCCTAAACTTGGCAAGCTTAGGTTTTATTAGGCTTGAAGTGTGTAATTTAGCGAGTTTCAATAAAGTATGAAACAAAGAACAATTCGTAAACACCGTAACAGTTCATAATCAGACCCTCCAGAGGGAAATGCATATCTGAACATGGGGCATATACCCCGTTTTTGAAAAACGTATGTTCAAATGTTAGGAAAAATAGAAAACAATTGCGCACATATGTACCCATGTTCTGTATTCCTGCAGAAAGTTTCGCCGAAAACTAACTATTTTTTTGTCTGTGCAAAAATGACAAAAGAAGGTCTTGTGAAAAGTTTTTTTTTCAATACCGAAATTTTATCATTGTTGCGGAGGCAAAATAAATTCATTTTTTCACAAAAAATTCATTTTTTCACAAAAAAATCATTTTTTTCACAAAAAATTGTGCCGCATGAATATTTCGGAGAGATGTACCCAAATTTTATTTCCGAATTTTTACAATGTAAATCGCGGTTTTTTTTTAAAAAAAGGGGTAGATGCCCCATTTTCAGAGTGGAGGCCAAAGTATGTGCCAGTATCTGAATGTGCAAACGCATACCTAGAATTCGACATTACGACTACTCGACAACCTAATATCTTACACTTGCGTGTCTTTTACTGTCTATTGACACCGCTGCTCGATCACTTCGCAGAGCGCACGTCTCGACGCCTTCATGTCTCTTCTGGCGACGCACGAAGCATCGTGCGGAGCTAGAGGCAGAGATGCGTGTCAAGAGAGAAAGGATGAAATTCCGAGTGCGGCCAGAGACGTGGGCGGGGTAGGGCCTAAGGACGTGGCCAACATCGGAAGCAGCGACGACGGGGTGGCTAAAGCGGAGGCGAGGGCGAGAGCATGACGGATGTGGTCGGTGGCGTGGAGTGCGAGGACGCTGCCAGCATCGAGGATGTGACCGCCGTCGGAGGCGGTGTCGTCAATGCGGGTTAGCACTTCCGCGACAACATTCAAACGGAGCACCTCCTTTACGTGGAGGCGGATCAACATCGCGACAGCTCGCGGACGAAGCCATAGAATGAGCCTTCACCCCCAGCTGTGGAGCGACCCCATCCTACTCGGAGAGAACCGCACCATCCTCGAATATTTCAAGGCCACCGCGTTTAGGACGATGATGACTGGTCATTCTCCTCCGACGAGGACTCCGGCACGAACATCGTTGTCATCTCCGACGACGAGCAGGTGTAGTCTCCGGTCTGTCCCCTAGTTAAATTTGTGTATATTTGCTGGACCTGTCGGTGTATTTTGCTAAACATGTCTCTGATCGAACATGTAATGTATATATTGATCTACTCTATTGCATATGTTGTGGATTCGTGAGTCCGATCTGTGATGATCTAAGTTGGATGACTACTATATATGGTAGTAGTGGGATTTGAGGGGGACGACTGGAGAAATACACATTTGGGGGTTGTCCGGGCCCTGTCTGCTGACATGTCTGGACCGCAGACAGATAGGAGCTCAAATTTACCCATTTCGATTGGAGATGATTTGAGACCGCATAGGGGACGGCCTATAAGGGGTGTATTTGGGAAAATAAGCAATTCTTGAAAGTGAGACATGAGGTTTAGAACCTTGATTCAGTGGTAACCAAATAATTCCCCAATTTAGAAATCGTACACAACTTTAAGTTTAAAATGTGCACCTGAACATCGTTTTCCTAAACTTGGCAAGTTTAGGTTGAATGTGAAATTTGGTGAGTTTCAATACAGTAAGAAACGAAGAACAGCTCGTAGACACCGAATCATTTTCATAATCAGACCCTCCAGAGTGCAGAAGCCAAAGTATATGTTCTACTATCTGAAAGTGCAAATGCGTACCTACAATTCGACTACGCGACAGCCTAGTATCTACACGCGCGTCTCTTTATTGACACCGCTGCTCGATCAGTTCACAGAGCGCACTTCTCGACGCCGTCACGTCTCTTCTATCGACGAACGGGTGCGCTAGGAGCTCCGAGACGGATGCCCGTTTCCGGTGGTCCTTCTGCAGGCAGGCGGCCACGAAACCACGGAGCTCCGGCGACGCCGCACCGTCGGGAATTGCCGGCAGCTCGCCGAAGCAGATGGCGCACATGAGTGCCGCCCAGGTCGGCTTCTGCCCGGCGGGGAGCAGCGGGTAGCGCCCCATGTGGAGCTCCAGGACGACCAAGCCCAGGCCCCAAACGTCGGCGGCGTATGGGTCGACGCGGTCGTCCTCGCCGTCGTGCGAGCGCTCCGTGTCGAAGCGCTCGGGGCTCATGTACGCGGCGGTGCCCTCGTAGGCCGCGCGGTGGTTGCCAGCGCGGGAGACAACCTCGGCGATGCCGAAGTCGGCAATCTTGACCTGCCCGGCCCTGCTGACCAGGAGGTTCGCCGGCTTGATGTCTCGGTGGACGACGCGGCAGGAGCGGAGGTACGCCAGGCCGGAGAGCGCCTGCGCCGCCACCTCCGCCAGCGCCGCCTCCGGGAATCCCCCCTCGACACCGCCGACGAGCGAGTCGAGCGAACCGCCGTCCATCAGCTCGAGGAGCAAGGCGGAGTCGCCGGACGCCGTCGGGAGGACCGAGTGGCAGCGGACGATGTGCGGCGAGTCGACGCGGCGGACGACTTCCACCTCGTCGGCGGCGCCGGGGTGGCCGCGGTGGATGATCTTGAGCGCGTAGAGCGCCGAGGTGCGGCGGTGCGAGACCTTGTGGACGGTGCCGCCGTTCCCGAAACCAAGGACGGAGAGCTTGTCAAAGTCCAGCAGGCGGAATTCTCCGTCCGGCCGAGCGGCCGACGACGTGGACGGCGTCTGGGCGGTGACCTGGCGCGCCGGGGCGGGGCACCGGAAGGCGCACGACGTGGGGACATCCAGCGTGAGATGAAGCTGCGGCAACTTCCTTTCTCTGGCGGCCGCCATTAGATTGATCGCCGTGAGTGTTCTTAGCAAGTGAGTAGTGGCGAGCTGATTGACAATCGATGACGTCTTCCACGGTGGAGGGGATGTTCCTTGCTTTATACTACGGTGTGGCTGGCGGCGCAAATACCTTGATTTTGCTGGCGTGCCATGATTTGTATGTGTAACTGACCAACTTCTGTTCTTTTAAAAATCTTTGTTTCGAAAACGATGTAAATCTTCTAAATTACCTGGTGCGAGAAGTGGATATTCATGGAGTTTTTTTTAGTTATTATTCTGGAGTTGTTGAGTATAAAACTTGAGGAATTCAATTATTTCAACGTTTGATGGATACGCGTAGGATGGAGACCTATAGGTGCAGATTCCTGCAGCAAATTGTTGTGAATGAGCTACGGTCTAGGTGCACCTGTTAATTTTTAGACATGATTTTGTGGCAACAAAATTGTAATAAAAATTCTCAGAACAAAATATGAGTGCAGTACAACGTTGCGCAATATCACACAAAAAGCATCGGAAGGAAAACTAGTAGAACACTACTGCTATATATATTAGAAAAAAACTGCTAATTTGTAGCTCATACAAAAAGAAACGTGGTATTCTAGATGTTAACATTTTTTTCTATATATTTGATCAAACTTTACAAAAATTGATTTTGACAAAAAAAAAACAAATATAGTTTTAAAAAGAAATGGATAATAGAAAAAAAATATGGTGATAATGGGATATTATTGGTAATATTAAGGGTACACAACTAATAGAATAGATAGGGAGCGAGTGATTATATGAGTACGGAAAAATGGCTCCCGAGCTTTAGGAAGCTCTTATTTTGAAAATTTAAAAAATTATATTTTTAAGTTTCAAAACAATCTGAAAAAAGTTTGGACATAGTCAAGGCTGTATGTTTTAAAAGCGTGCAAAATATCAATGCAAAATTCTTTATATCCAGGGCTACATGGAAATGACAAAATCTAGCAAATTTTGGAGTATTGAAAATATGCACTATTCACTATACTAAAACCCACATTCGTGTCATTTTTATCATAAAATACAAAGTATTTCACACTGAGATTTTGCACGCATATAGTATATATCATTTGATTACATATAGACTTTATTTAGAATTTTCTGAAACTTTGGAATTTAAAGAATAAAGAGATACATGGAGCTCGAGCTCCATTTTGATTTTTTTTTGTGATTATACCCCCTTCACAAGAGAAATATATGTAATATTAGAATTGACATGGTCTTGAGGATGTAACTTTGACCACTAATTTCTATAAAATATATGTATAAAAAAATGTAAATGTACTTTTCGAGACAACTCGATACATATGATATTTAAATTTCTAATTTGAATAATTAAAACCATATTTGTAGTCAAACTTTTAAAAGTTTGATCAAAGACATGTCCAAAACGCATCCATTCGAGGGAGTATTTGTGATATGGAGCCATGGAGGGAGTAGGATGCAGGGTCCTTACTCTTGAAAAAATGAATAACTTACTAGTATTTCGACTAAAACACTATTGTTACTCACATACGCGGTAATCCTACTAAAAGTATGCGTTCAAAATTCCAAGTGAGTCTCATTAATTTTTTAATAAGTCTCATGGTGGAGCTAGATGTTTATCCGTTGCACAAAGATTATAGTATCACGGTTAGGAGTGCGGCACAGTGAGGTTAATTAACCAACTAAAATCTGGTTCGAAAGTAACCCGTGACACTTGGCGTTGGGACTACCGCCATTGCTAACGAACAGTGGCATCTTTAATTCCAAGTGACGTGGATTTTATTCCTCAATCGGTAAGCTTAGCGGGAAAAATAGACCAAATCTAGAAGAGATATTTTCTCCGAGGACAGCGGAGGGAATATTTCCTACTCCGATCCGTTTTGACTGTCGTATGAAAATAACTACTCCCTCCGTTCCGAAATACAATAGATGACTTTTATTTATCTACATATGGATGTATTTAGATATTTTTTTTTGCATGGTGGATGTATTTAGATATCTTTTAGTATATAGATACATTTATATGTAGATAAATAAAAGTCAAGTATTTTGAAATGTACAAACTGATAGCACAACCAGCGACACTTTTTTTTTTAATAAGAGGGAGTACTAATGATGTAGACTGCCTGGTCGAGCGGTCGCTAGAATGAAAAATAAATTAAACTGAAGATGTATGATACTCCAGATAGGACTGGGACGGAGAGACGCCGACGGATGCCGGCGTTGTTGGACCGTGTTGAGTCAGCAGAGTCCTCTGCTTAATTTAGCTTAGCACACCAGGTTTTGAAAAAGCACAAAATGTCCTGCCATTTGGCAACGTTGGTTCAAAGGTTCAGGCCGGATTGTAGGAAGTGGGTGATACGTTTTTGTATTTCTATGAGAAGAAATACGGCAAGCAGGTTTGATGTCAGTTGCTATTGCAGCCTTTGCAGGAGATACACTCTTGGTCAGAGAAAGACCGATAGCCTTAAGAGGTTACTACGGATATGCAGTTGCTCTACCTGATAAAAAAACAGCAAGATTTTTTTAAGCAAACAGCCGCTGCAAGCTACGGAACCATTTAAAGCCTTTCCGAATGGCAGGTTTTCAGAAACAGAACAGGCGAAGCTAGAGCAACAGATTATTGGATTTTTTTTTTTGAGAATCTACAGATTATTGGATTCATCTATATTACTTATGGTATAATTTTCCACTAAATATCAACAACAAGAATAATCTAATGAAGAATTTGGCAAAATGCATTGGGTTCATGTGCACCCAATCTTTGTATGCCAGCTCGATGACACCGGATGCTGAGAGAATGGCGCATATATTTTTTTTATGTTGTCACTCTGATATATATATATATATATATATATATATATATATATATATATATATATATATATATATATATATATATATATATATATATATATATAGAAACCCTATTTGACACCCAGGGTGTAGAATAAGTTATTTTGCACCCATCATTTTTAATGTTGTTAAATCAATAAATTATGTTATATATGTAAATATTTACGTCATGTTGACCCAAAATAGAAAAAACCGACATAAAAATGAGTTAAAATGACGTAAAAGTCATAAAAACAACATAAATAAGTGTATTTTTGTCGTATTTTTGCAACGTCACGTAAATATTTTTTTTGTCATTTATATTTTTTATTACGTTCTCCTTGACTTAATATATAAGAAAAAATTTACGTCACATAAAAATCATATGCGGTTGTAAAGACAGAGGGTGGGTGTAGAATAACTATTCTACTCCCTGGGAGTCAAATAGCGCGTCCCTATATATAGATATATATATATATATAGGAAAAATAGATACTACCCCCGGGTGTAGCTACCCCCTACTCATCTGCCGTTGACTAGATAATTACTTCCTAGAGATGGGACGTGGTGTTATCGGGTTTTATTCTGATGCCCATTACCGGTTGGTTTCCAGCAAAGGTTGGACACGTGGTGGCCATATACCTAGGGGGTAGCTACCCCTGGGAGTAGTATGAATATGTCCTATATATATATATATATATATAGACACCCTATTCAGCACCCAGGGTGCATGATTTATTTCACATCTTGGTGGAGTATAAGTGAGACTAATAATCAAAAGGTCTCTATGTTAGGACGTGATGCCCATATAATTAGTAACATGTCATTAAACTTGTTTGCAATCTCATATGTTAATCCTATGTCTACTTATTTGCCACACTATATTAAAGAGAGAGTGCATGTGTGAAACCATGAACCCCGGTCCATTTTTAATCATAAGAAACACCTTACCAACCATTTTTAAGCATATTTTACATTCAGCCATTTTAAAATTAGAAAATACAAAAACACTTTTACTTCTTGCATTCACATATAAAAACCCCAAAAATAATATCCATCATCAATACTATCATCCTTGCATATTTATTTACCACCATTGCATTTTTATTTACTGTTTTGCATCCATTATTATCTTAGTATCATTCTCACACCTTGTGCTTGACAACCACTTGGTGAGGTTGAGGGCACAAAGCAATCTACTTTGTTTGCAGGAAATCTAGAGAAGGACAAGGAGATAAAATCCATACTACTGATTCCCCGAGAGTTCGATATTAAACCCTCGAGTCACCTTCTTGGGGAAAAAGACTTCCACTCGTACATACTCTGCACTTGGATACTCAACCTATCCCTTATATATTATTTTCCTTTCAGGGTATCAAGAGTATTTGTTGGCGTTGTTGAGGGAGAAGAACACTCTCATCAATCCCGTCATCATTGACTCGGCTAGCACGATCGAGTCGGCAGAGGCCGGGTTCGAAAGTGCATGTGCCGAGTCCAATCAAAAGCGCGCGATCGACCCGGTGGACACAGCCGACTTAGCGGAAACCGAACCTTGCAGTTCGGGTAATGCCGAGTCGGACATACGTGCCAAGTCCACCAAGCCAACAGAGGAGAAATTTGTCAAGCCGGAGCACGGCAAGCGACGCGAGTCGGCTGTGCTCGACTTTTCTGGACGCGGGGGAGCATACCTGCTACCCTGTGAGTTCCGTGCCAAATACGATGAGCATCAAGAGCTAGAAAGAGAAGCCGGACAATGTTTGGTTAATGAAGAGCTTACAGGAGACGCGACACGGGATCTAGAAGAGGAAGTCGAAGCATTGGAGAGCTATCCAGAGATGGAGCAAATCATTATTCCTGCTGTGCCACTATCGAGTTCTCCCAGCGTCTTCAAAGAGGTACGCCTAGCCTACAATTTACTTGTCTTTCGATCAGGTCAGAATTATATTATTGATACATCTACTAGCTTGATTCTAGTTAACCTTAAAAGACCGATCGAGATGAGTAACTTGTTTGTTAGGAATAATCTTGTCACTAATCATGCCGGTCAACATATCATACCAAGCATAAAGGCTAATAGTGACAATTTATCACAAACAAAGTTGTTCCCGTCATGCCGTTACGTGCCTGGCTAACATTTGGTCTCAGATGAGACGTATATTCTGTAATTATTTTGATTGCAGAAACATAAAGCCAGGTTCCCAGCTCCTCCAAATAGCCGATTCGAGAGCATCGGAAAAGGAGGACAAGATACGATGCAAAGCCGAGTCGGGTGACATTGAGCCGGCACCACTCGGTTGCTTAAATCCAAAGCCGGTATCAGATTATCGGCTACAAGACGAGCAGTGTACCTTCAGTCCGGGTGTAGATGGTCACATTGTCGGTGCATTGCCGGCTAATCCAATTATCATAGATGATCACTATACTGAGTCGTCAGGAGAA
The DNA here is from genome assembly GCA_012064385.1 of Puccinellia tenuiflora. Lineage (NCBI taxonomy): Eukaryota > Viridiplantae > Streptophyta > Magnoliopsida > Poales > Poaceae > Puccinellia > Puccinellia tenuiflora. Next base: position 82,943 of record QRDG01002226.1, on the reverse strand, counting down.
GGATGAATCTAGAATTCGTGTGAGCAGAGTATTCAAAGCAACGTGCATCATCAAACTACACAATCGGCCATTCAAGGACGATTAGAAGTTGGTGTGACACAAACGGATGACCAGTCAGCGCGAGCTGGACTTGACGGCAATCAAGAGTTGAATCGGCTGCCTCAAGCCGACTCAGCCAAAGACGTACAGGTACACAATAAAGTTGATGAGATCGAGTCGTCAAGCAAAGAAAATATTCAAATCGACAATCAAATCGGCAATTTTGAAGACGGACGTTCCATCAAAGTTGCAGTGAAGACGCCCAACGCTGGGGGGCAACAACAAATCTAGAGACTGATGCCAGCAAAGCCAAAGAGAACAAAGGCAGCGATAAGCACAGGAGGAGGAAATCAAAAGTCACCTTCGCTCAATTATTGGATAAATATCAAAAGATAAGTGAAGCGAAAAGTGCTCATCGGCCAGCTGACGCAAAGGCATCGAAGTCACCCCCAGGGCGCAAGTCGGAAAAACAGGATTGGCAAAAGAAGCAGCTCAACGTGCCGACTCCACGTACTCCTTTCGGGCCGCCAATGCCGAAGTCGTCCATACCTTCCCAAGCCGGCTTCTATTCATATCCATCAAGGGGTAGGTATGACTCACGGGCACACCATCCGTCTTATACTAAATCACCTCGTCAACTTTACGCAGCTCCGAGAGGAACAAGCCGGCAAGCACATGATAAAGACCGACTCAATGCCGAGTCGGCCCGGAGCTCGTTGAAGAAGAAGGAGGTGGTGAAACAAGTCTACCGAGTGAAAAGGGATGGTCGCAAGTGCGTTGTTTCAGATTTGACTCCAAGTATCAAAAAGCCAGCCGAGTTGACGTTGGCTATTAAGGGCAAGGAAGTGAGGCGAGTTACTTTCAAGGACCCAATTGTCGAGTCCGGACAAGCCAAGCCGGAGATGCCCAATCTCAAGGAGAAGCTGTCGATGCATAAATCAAAGTCACAGCCGAGATGCTTAATCGGCTTACCACATTGGCAGGAAAGACAGCTGAAGCGGCTTAGGGCCGACGAGCTGAAGAAGAGGAACATGGCGTGGGTTCCCAAGCGAAGCCCGCAAGTGACTGATGTGCCAGTTCATGTTGTGAAGTCGGCAGGAGTAAAGGAGGGAAAGCGTGGAGCCGGCAGAAGCCGGCAATATTCCTCTCATTATAGGAGACCTCAGACGGCACGTCATCCATGTTTTTCAACCATACCATCAAAGCCAGCATCTAGAAATTTATCCCCAGCCGAAATGTCCGACTTTTTTCGGTTATTCATGCTTTGGTGGACGGGTTCCACTAGTCCTTCGAGATGAGGACGCATGGCCGATATTTGCATATCGCCCCAAGAATACATTGAGTTGGCAAAGTCGACATCTGGCTAATGGTATCTATCCTCGAAGCCGATGCTTAGTTTCGCCAATACCAGCAAGGTCGGCTTAATTATTGAGTCGGCTACTAACAAGGATATAGTGCAAGCTGGGTAGCCAGCTAGAAGGAATTTGTTTTTCTTATCTGCAGGACCTAAGTTGGACGATCAGGCAAGCTGCACCACGGGATGCATACATGAGGGAGCTTGTTCTATTAAGACGACAAAATTCTAAAGAGGCTCTACCCAGCTGCAGCTAGTCTGAGCATATGGCCGATAAAAAGATTATCGTCCTTAGCATACACAGCCGATGGAGTGTTGACATTGTGCTAACACCAAGACCCTAGGCAAATTATTTTCTGGCATGCAAGCTCTAGCAGAAAACAGGGGCATGTGTTCGCACCCATTTTTGGCACCTAGCCAGTTTGACCCTGGATGTTCTTGATCAAGGAGAGATGTACACGGAGGACCCCAAGACATGGACAAAGAGGAAGGAGACAGGCTATGCGTCAATTGGCAAGACACCAGGCTGCAGGCCACCATGTCCCAGGACCCGGCGTTTGGTCATCCAGGAGCTGGCATTGTCCAAGGAGCCGGCCACCATCCAAGGAGCCGGCATTCTCCCAGGAGTCGGTCATTCCCCAGGAGTTGGCGTCGTCCAGAGGCCGACCATCATCAAGGAGACGGCATTTTCCAAGGAGTCGGCATCGGAGCCAACTTTATTCAAGGAGCCGGCATTTCATGTCCCAGCGGTAGCCACAGGCCGGCTTATCTGTGAGTCGGTATTGCCGTGTCCGGAGCTAGCATACTGCCACACTAAAGTCGACAAGAAAGGCGCCACTTCCTAGGAGGAGAAGCCGGCGGTTCGGCATATCTCCAAGCCGGCATGCTACCATACTGTTATGTCCAAGTCAACATGCTGCCAGACGAGTCGGCTCACCTCAATCAAGCCGGCATCTTGCCATTATTGCATCAAAGTCGACATCCCGCCATCAAGCCGGCATATCATCATATAACAAAAGGAAGGTGTTTCATCATTTCTATATGGAGCCGGGTCATGCCATAATCAAGCTTGTTAGCCGGTTGAGGTAACCCAAGAAATACCCGGGAAGGATTGGCAACTCGGCAAAGACAGCACCCAAGGAAGGCGACAGGCTGGGAAGGACCTTAACTCAGACTATTGCGCCATGAGGATGACCTAAGATGGAGGAGTGCTTAACATGGAAGTTGTGTGTGTCGTCGAGACCTACAACTATGCTTTTGGAGTCATCGCAATCCGGCTTAAGGTGCAACCTACGGGGCCATGATGGAGACCGGCCGGCTTAACCTGTCACCTGCCAGATTTTGACTAGTAGAGAAAGATGGACCCGGATAGTAGTCAAGACGGCTTCGGATAGAAAAATGATCATCACGAGAGTTGTTCGCCTCGTCGAGACGTACAAGTTTGGTCTTTGGGCCATATCCATCCGAGTTAATATGTGACTTTAGTGTCCACGACAAGAAGCAGGACAAAAGTAGCTGCGAATCTGGACAGGAGTTCGACTTGGACTAGGGTTTAGGACGTGGATTAGTGTACTTTTCTTGTAAGTAAAGCCTAGATGAGTCATTTTCTTGTACGGGAAGACCAGCCGCCTCATATATATGTGAGAGGTGATGGCCGATTAAAACGAACAACACCAATCGACATATCAATCAATCTATCTTTTCGTCTACCTTTACCTTTGTACCTATGCTTCTCGTTCTTCCATGAGCCGGCCATGCCGGCGAGTTGCGGAGCCACGAGGCTCTAGGGGCGGTCAGGCCGACCTAGAGCAGCCAATCGTCGCCGGCTTCCTCTGACGAGGTCCCTCCCGAGGAACTGGGGCATCTGGAATCAAAAGCGACGGCTTACTGTCCAGCGTATCGCGCTGGAAGCCGGCCTCCTGCGGTGTGAGTTGTGGAGCATCTCCCTCGAAGCCGCGGGTACCCGAATCTTACGTGTGGTTGATCAAACACCTTGGCGACTCCCGATTTACGAGTGTGGGGCCCCGTTTAAAGCACAACAACCGGGTACGAGTTGAAGGCCTTTGCCGAGTTTTCAACTTGTTTCGGGACGAACAAGGAGATTGCCGCGCTGGCGGAGATCAAGGCGGGCCTCTCCGCGAAGAGCGGCAGGGGAGTAGATGCTTCCGGGGACAAGCAGGGATAGGTCCCTAGGATCTCAATCAGCGGGACGAGCAACAAGGACGTCATGCTCCGGGCGATAGACCAGCTGGTCCGGGAGATCAAACCCAAGGAGGACGCCTTGGCGAGCTCCAGCTCCTGTGTCATGAGCCTAATCCAGAATGGGTCAGGGAAGCTGGACCGTGGGTGGAACGTGATCATGGCCCTGTGGAAAGGTCTCGGGCGGAAAAGCGCCCAGTGGAAGGTCGAGCGGGGTTGCCACGAGCAAGATATGTCCGAAAGGGAAAATCAGCTGGCGACCTGGGAAGCCGCGCTTTCAGAAAAGGCCGAGGTGCTGGGCCTCCGGAGCAGGAGCTAGATAGAGAAATCGGGCAACGCCTCGAAGGGGTGGAGAAGAAATACCGGGAGGAGCTGGATGAGAAGATCAAGGACGTCAAACATTGGCGGCTAAAGGAGACGGAGGCCCAACACGCCATCAAGGACGTCAAGAAGGATCTTCTCGCAGAGAAGGAATCTGTCCGCGCCCTGCAGGAGCAAGTCCAACTGGACAGCCGAAAGGTGACCGAGCTGGAGGAGTCCTTGAAACAGCTAGGGGAGGAGTTGTCGCCACTGAAGGCTAAGCACCTAAAGCTGGAGGAGGATCACTCCCGGGTATCCTCCGAACTTGCGGAACTTCATCATCGGTCGGGGGAGGAGTTCAAGGACATCGTGGCCGCTAGCGCGGACGTCACGAAGCGGGTGCAGCAGTTGGCCGAGCTGCCGATCTTCCTGAGCTGGCTCTGTCGTGCCAAAGCCTCCCAGTTGTGGCAGAGTTCCTTTCGACGGCGGCCGCCACCATTAGGTCCATCAAGAACAGGACCGCCCGCCGGTTTCACAACCACAGGAATGGTGCCAGCCACAGACAACGACGTATGTGATGGCATCGTTCCTGGAGGCCAGCCCCAACGCCGCTATTCCCAACTTCTTGGACGCCAATCCTTCCGAAGTTTCACTCCAAGTCGTGGAAGCCCCTGTGACTGCTCTGGCCGCGAAGTTGTTCCCGCGTGTTTGAACTCCCTGCATATCATTTGAGCACCTCGTGCCCCAGATGTAATAAACATTGCGTCAAATTCCGTACTTTGTCATAACTTATGCTGCGATGCTTAGTAAACTTTGCGCTATTCTACTTCACGGGTGTTTTGTTTTATGATGTTTTCTTTTCTCCATGTCTTTGAGAGATCCTTCGGGGATGTAAGCTTACCTGTGAGGCCCTGACTGATCAGGAATGCCCTCACAGGCCCTACCAATTCCCAGAAGGTCGGTTACCCTCTCGGCACATGTCTCTCACCGCTTCATACCCCCGGGAGACTTGCCCCTGCAGTGCTCATTCGACGGACAAGACGTGTTCTATGTTCTGTGCACAGTTTTATTCCCGCGAAATAGATTGCTTAGCATGACAAGGATTCTGGTCAAGGATAACTTATCTTTTATTGCCCGCAGGGGGGTTTCGGGTGACATCTCGGTTCTTTCGGGTACTTCACGCGTGCCGCGTGACTGGCTTCAGTGAACTTCTCGGGGCGGAAGGTTAGCAGGTTCCTCGGCCCGCGCACATCGGCCGGCCATCTTCCACAAGTCCTCCAGGGTGTCCACCGCACGGACACTCATCTTTTCGCGCATCTTTAAGTTGCGGACGTTGACGTGGAAGACAGCAATGATGGAGATCTCTTGAAGGTCTGCTGGGGGGATGCGGTCGACGACGCCCCAAAACCTCCAGATGTAGTGGTGCAGTGTCTCTTCGGGTCCTTGTTCTAGGCAGTAGAGGTCAAGGAAAGTCGCCGGGTATGGCATGTGGCAGGTCTTGAGATGCTGGCCCGCCGGCCCCTCCATCTCCTCACAGGTGCGATTCCTAGATTTGGAGCTTTGGCCCGTGGCTTCACGGACCGGATCCATGGGCCTCTTGCCATGGGGATCTTCTCGTTGTTCCTCCTCTGGGGGTGCTGGCGCAGGGACGGTGGCAGCACGGATGTTGGTCGGGGCAGAACTCGTAGGAGCGCGGCACTGGTGAGCATAGTCCAGCAGGTTTTCCAAGCTAGCGATCCATGCCCTCGCACGGGGATCGCTCTTGCACTGCTCTGGCGGGAAGGAGAGAAACACTCGGGCCATGCCCAGTGCCTCTTCTAGCCCCCAGCTGACCCGAGTCGACTGCCGCGACGGCTCACCATGAACCTCCTGAGTTCCCGACATGGCCTTCGATTGCCGATGATGCGCTCGCTCTCCCAACCTCGGGGGAGATGCGACCCTGGTCGGAGCAGAAGAATAAGGGCTCGGGACAGATCTAGCCGTGACCGATGGACTTGACGTTGATCTTGGCATCGAGACGAGGCCGAAGTAGCACTTGCCGAAGAGCCCGATCGAAGTAGGTCTCGAAGAGGAGCTCAGCGACGAGGTCGACGCAGACCTTGCCGGAGATCCTGGCGACGAGGCCGACGTGGATGCCGGCCAAGATTTCGATGAAGATCTCGGATTCGATGAAGACAGATCCAGCGCTTGCGCCCCCTACCTGGCGCGCCAGATGTCGTGTCTTGGATTACGGACACCGGGTGTAAAGGATACCACCTTTTTAGGTTCGGCACGGGGCGCGAAGGAGGCTGGAAGACACCAACTTCTAGGAAAACCTCCCCAAGATCTCCGATCGACGTACTAGCAAGAAACACAAAGACGCGAGGAGTTTACCCAGGTTTAGGCCGCCTAGAGGCTAAAAGCCCTACTGCTGCATGTCTGGATTGAGTGGTTCATCATGGTGTGGCATACAGAGGTGGTGGCGGGTGAGAACTCGCGAAGTGTTGGCTCTAGGTTGAAGACGAGTAGATCCTGACCCGGAGGATATCACCTCTCGTCTATGCTAATCTTGACTGGGGTGCTACCTAGCCTAGCCTCCGACTCTCTAGAATTCCCTCCTTCCCCCTCGGTGCCACGATCCTCCTTTTATAGGCTAAGGGGATCCCATAGGAGCACCTTTGGGGCGGAGGGGTTTTAGGCGGGAAACCCCTCCGGGTTCTTCTTATCAGGCGACGAGGCCTCTTCTCGTCCAAGTATTCTTCTAAGGTGGAGTGGACAAAGGCTGACACCTTTACCGGTCGTGTCCCTCGCGCGGCGCCTCCACCTTCTTGGCACCCAAGTCTTCTAGGAGCTTCCAGCGGATGCTGGCAAGCTTATCCTCTTCGCCCGTATGGAGGTTGGAGCCCCGGGGGTGAGCCTGGCCTCCTGCCGGGCGTCCGGGTCCCCGGTACCTCCGCATCTTCTGCCGGGTTGAGGGTGATCCCAAGAGGTCACCCGGTCCTTAGTTGCGATTGTCGATGACGTCCTTGTCCGGTTGCCGTGGGGTAGATGGGGAGGCCCATCTGCCGGTCTTGAATCCTTGCCTTGTTTGCCTTCTTGGTGGGCCCACTGGTGGTGGACCCACTTTGACCGCATAAGGGGAACCCTGTGTTCCACTGTTGCGACAGCATACATGATAGAGCCTATGGCTGAGGCATAGGGAACCTTGTTCATCTTCTCTCTATCTTCTGCCGTGACTGGACATTGAGTCTTACTCAAAACCTTTCCTTGCAACATTGGTAAGAACCCCTTCTTAGAATCTTCCATTCTGAACCTCTTCAGAACCTTGTCAAGGTATGTACTCTGTGAAAGCCCTATTAGACGTTTTGATCTATCCCTGTAGATCTTAATGCCTAAAATATACGCTGCTACGCCAAGGTCTTTCATTGAAAAACTCTTATTCAAATAAGCCTTTCCACTTTCAAGTAGTGCAATATCATTTCCAATCAACAACATGTCGTCCACATATAGTATTAGAAATGCCACTGAACTCTGATGGCGTGTAGTTGATGGGAGACTTCTGGCTGATGATGGCTTCGTTCCCTGGCAACGGTGCCAGAAAACTGCTTAATTGCTGGCAGAGTTGGCATAATTATAGTTGGGTGGTGCCCCAAGCGAAGGCGTGGATGTAGCAAGTAGCAGTTTTGCCTCGTTTAAACGGACCGAGGTTTATTGAACCAGTAGGACTTTGAAATCAACAACGAGGTGAATGTTGAAGATCTCTGGTGCTTAATCTTCAACAGACATGGACCTGCACAATGGCGGAAAGGTTGTCAATCTTTCTGGTCTCGCAGAAAACAAAGCGGTTAATTGTATAGTGAAATAGATGAAATATGAAAAGTGACCAGTGGAGTAATGATGATGAAAAGAAATTAAATGAGGTTGTAAACAATGTAAAAAGATGGACCGGGGGCCATGGGTTCACTAGTGGAGTCTCTCAAGTAAATAAAATACACATATGATGGGTGAACAAATTACAGCTAGGCAATTGACAAGATTATGACACAAACCCAATTTAGCTATGATAAATAGAGCAAGATAATATTTGTGTAGGCATCAAGACAATGAACAAAGACCGTTGAGTCCAACTGCATCTTTGTCTAAAAAGTCCACCGTGGGATCGCTATCCAGCCTGTCACCCAACGGTATTAAGTTGCAAGCAACAGACATTTGCATTAAGTAAAGTGCATGAAGTAAGCCATACTAATATCAAAAGAGACATTAACACTGCTGTTTTACCCTTAGTAGCAACAACACACTCTTGCCCTTAGATGTTTCTGTCACTCGTGCCCAGGAATAAAAGGGGGCATGAACCCACTATCTAGCATAACTACCCTCTCTTGGAGATATACACAATCACTTGGCCAGAGTAAATATGCACATCGGAGAGCATGCAAGAACACAAATAAATTTATAATAATCATGCACAATCTGATCATAACTTCATAATCCATCGGATCCCAGCAAACACATCATATAGCATTACAATAATCAATTTTGATCATGTTAGGCAGCTCACAAGATCATAGGACATGAGGAACAAGGGAGAGAGACTACCAACTAGCTACTGCCATGGACCCGTAGTCCAAGGTGAGACTACTCACAAATCATCCCGGAGGATGGCATGGCGATGAAGAGACCTCCGAGATCAATCTCCCCTCCAGCAGAGTGCCGGGATCAGCTTCAGATTAACCCCCGAACTAGGGTTTATGGTAGCGGCGCGTCGGGATCGAGTTTCTGGAAAATAATGGCCGCCTCGACGTTTTTAGGGATAAAGTGATTTTATAGGCATTGGAGGGGGCCGAGGGGACGCCCCAGGGGCAGGGGCGGGTTCCCTTGCAGTACACTAGTAGGAAAATGCTTATAGGTGGATTACTTAGCCGTGGCGCACCGCCATTTTGGTGCGCCACGAGAATATAGTCGTGGCGCACCAGACATAGATGCGCCACATGTAGGCCATTACCCGTGGCGCACAAAAATAGGTCTGCGCCACGGCTAAGTGCACGTTGGGTCGGCAGAGGGGCACCCTCCTTAGTCATGGCGCACCCAACCCTTGTGCGCACATTATTTCAATGCGCCACGAAAATAATGGTCCCGGAGCCAAATTTTGACCCCACATAGCCGTGGCGCACCAAACTTCGGTGCGCCACGGGTAACCACTTAGCCGTGGCGCATCACTATTTTTGTGCGCCACGGGTAAGTTTGCTGCTTTGTGCTCCCATGCACCACTCCCCCACCCATGGTGATCGCCTTTTCAGTTTCAGAAAAGCTAAAGGAAAATGTTAAAAAATTCAAAAAATAAAATCCTTTGAGATCTAGTAATGATACATAACGTAGTTGCTATGAAAAATAATAAACATGAATTTTGGCATATTTTGCAAACAAACGTTATGGAATAGTAAACCAGCGATAACTTTTGCATATGAACTCGGATTTTGATGTTTAATACCATAAAAAAACTAGAGAAAAAAACTACGGCCTTTTGAGGTGTTTTGGGGCTACGGAATCCCAAATTCGCAAGGGAACATTTAGTTTTTGGACGTTTAAGATTTCTGGGCAATTTTTTTAGAAAGGCCCTCACTTACCCGTGGCGCATGGGACAAGTGGTGCACCACGGGTAGTTAAATACCCGTGGCGCACCATCATGCGCCATGGGTAACCTGGGAGCACAATCCGTGTGCTTCACGATCTGACGGCTCACAACGACTTAAACAAGCATACAATCTATGTGCTTGTCCGTTCTTGTCTATGATTGGTCAAGAGGGGGGCATCTCCTCAACCATATCTTCTTCTCTCCTCCTCTCCTCCTCTCCCTTCTCCTCTTTCTTGTCCCTCACTTCTCCAAGCCTCTCTGCCTTCTCCTCCATCCTCCTTTCGCCGGTGAGCACCGACGACGGTGGCGACCGGGGACGGCCGGCTAGCATCTTCACGACGACCGGCGAGCTCATCCATGACGGCTAGCTCCTCCACGACGGTGCCTCCTACATGATGGCGAGCTCCTCCACGATGGCGACCTCGACGGCGCCATCCTCCACAACGGCGACCTCCTCGACGACGACGAGCTCCTCCACGATGGCAGCCTCCTCCACGACGGTGAGCTCCTCAACGACGGCGACCTCCTCCATGACCGCGACCTCCTCAATGATGGCGACCTCCTCCAAGACGCGAGCAATTCCACGGCGAGCACCTCCACGACGGCCGGCGAGCTGCCGGACACGCCGACGTGGGCGGTGCTCGGTGGTTTTTTTTTTAATTCGGAAATTCATAGCCGTGGCGCACCAAAACTTGGTGCGCCACGGGTATGTGCATATAGCCGTGGGACACACTATTTCAATGCGCCACGAAAACAATGGTCCTGGAGCCAAATTTTGACCCCACATAGCCGTGGCGCACCAAACTCGGTGTGCCACGGGTAACCACTTAGCTGTGGCGCATGATGCATATAAATTGCATACATGAACTTTGCACTATAACACTTGTTTTCCATTCATATTTGCATCATATAAGGGGTATATTACTGTTAATTAATGATTTTTGGTAATTAATAATGATTTCCCTTTTTTATGGAATTAATCCTGCGCAGGCAGAAAACCACTATTTCTTTCCTTATTTGTTTCAGGGCCTTAACGACGTCATAATGAGCTATAAATTTACGGGGATCATTATTTTGGAAGGAGGAAGACCTAGGAGCGAAAGAAGCAAGCGAACGGAGGCCGGAGGGGAAAAAGGGGTGCCCCACGCGGCCAGGTACAGGGGCCGCATGGGCCCACCTCTTTTCGCCCTCGTGGCCCCGTTTGCGTCGATCCTTCGCCCTGAAGCATCCTCGTGACCTAAAACGCCTATAAAAAGAGCCCCCCGACATTCTTCGAAGAGTGAGCTGCCACACGAGAGAAACAAGAAACAGAGACCAGGAGGCTGCAGATTGGAGGGGGGAAACTCCGGCGGAGCGCTGCCGGAGAGGTCTCCTTCTTCTCCATCGACATCTCCACCATCTCCATGATGAAGATGGAGTAGTCCACCTCTGGACTATGGGTTTGTGGAAGTAGCATATGTATCTCTCTCTCTATTGAGCTTCACTAATTAGCACCGTATGAGCTACTGAACATGATTACGGTCATCGTTGTATTACCTTTGTGGTGGATCTTTTTATGAGTTAATAACTGTTGAGATTGCAATGTTTATATCAGTTATGAAAGTAGATGCATATTATGTACCCCGTTCATGTATCCTTGTTTTGATCAAGCATGTTTATGAGAGCGTGTGAGGGGGAACGTGTGCATTAGTTGAAGTAACGGGGGTGGTGATGTGATAAGCTGACAACTTAATATCGCGATCCATTGGGTGTTTACCTTACTTTGTTGCCTCACTAGGTATAAACCAAAATACCATGTTGCAAGGTATGAGGAGTGAAAAGCCTCTACCTATGACTAGATCCAGCATGTTCTTATTTTCACTTCATGTCATTAATCTTAAGGCTATACTCTGAGTCATCTTAATTACTGAGGTGTTATGATTTAGTTCGCATCTTGGTGGAGTATAAGTGAGACTAATAATCAAGAGGTCTCTATGTTAGGACGTGATGCCCATATAATTAGTAACATGTCATTAAACTTGTTTGCAATCTCATATGTTAATCCTATGTCTACTTATTTGCCACACTATATTAAAGAGAGAGTGCATGTGTGAAACCATGAACCCCGGTCCATTTTTAATCATAAGAAACAACTTTCCAACCACTTTTAAGCATTTTCTACATTCAGCCATTTTAAAATCAGAAAATACAAAAACACTTTTATTCATTGCATACACATATAAAAACCCCAAAAATATCATCCATCATCATTACTATCATCCTTGCATTACTACTTACCAACATTGCATATTTATTTACTGTTTTGCATTCATTATTATCTTAATATCATTCTCACACCTTGTGCTTGACAACCACTTGGTGAGGTTGAGGGCACAAAGCAATCTACTTTGTTTGCAGGAAATCTAGAGAAGGACAAGGAGATAAAATCCCCACTACTGATTCCCCGAGAGTTCGATATTAAACCCTCGAGTCACCCTCATGGGGAAAAAACTTCCACTTCTACATACTCTGCACTTGGAGGCTCAACCTATCCCATATATTATTTTCCTTTCAGGGTATCAAGAGTGCTTGTTGGCGTAGTTGTGGGAGAAACACTCTCATCAATTCCGTCATCAGTGCATCACTATTTTGGTGCGCCACGGGTAAGTTTGCTTCCTTGTGCTCCCATGCACCCCCCCACCCCCCGGTGATCGCCTTTTCAGTTTCAGAAAAGCTAAAAGAAAATGTTAAAAATTTCAAAAAATAAAATCCTTTGAGATCTAGTAATGATACATAACATAGTTGCTATGAAAAATAATAAACATGAATTTTGGCATATTTTCCCAAAAAATGTTATGGAAGAGTAAACCGGTGATAACTTTTGCATATGAACTCGGATTTTGACGTTTAATACCATAAAAAAACTAGAGGAAAAAACTACGGCCTTTGAGGTATTTTTGGGCTACAATCCCCAAATTCGCAAGGGAACATTTAGTTTTTGGACGTTTAAGATTTCTGGGCAAATTTTTTATAAAGGCCCTCACTTACCCGTGGCGCATGGGACGAGTGGTGCGCCACGGGTAGTTAAATACCCGTGGCGCACCACATATCCCATGCGCCATGGGTAACCTGGGGGCACAATCCGTGTGCTTCACGATCTGACGGCTCACAACGACTTAAACAAGCACACAATTCGTGTGCTTGTCCGTTCTTGTCTCTGATTGGTCAAGAGGGGGGCATCTCCTCAACCCTATCTTCTTATCTTCTCCTCTCCCTTCTCCTCTTTCTTGTCCCTCACTTCTCGAAGCCTCTGTCCCTTCTCCTCCATCCTCCTCTCGCCGGCGAACACCAACAATGGCGGCGACCGGGGACGGCCGGCTAGCATCTTCACAACGGCCGACGACCTCCTCCACGATGGTGCCTCCTCAATGACGGCGATCTCCTCCACGATGGGGACCTCGACGGTGACCTCCTCCACAATGGCGACCTCCTCCACGATGCGACCTCCTCCACGACGGCGACCTCCTCCACGACGGCAGCCTCCTCCGCGACGGTGAGCTCCTCAATGACGATGACCTCCTCCATGACGGCGACCTCCTCCACGATGCGAGCAACTCCACAGCGAGCACCTCCACGACGGCCGGCGAGCTGCCGGACACGCCGACGTGGGCGGTGCTCGTTTGTTTTTTCTAATTCGGAAATTCATAGCCGTGGCGCACCAAAACTAGGTGCGCCACGGGTATGTTTATATACCCATGGCGCACCTTGTTTTGGTGCGCCACGGCTATATGCACATACCCATGGCGCACCTAGTTTTGGTGCGCCAGGGCTATGTATATACCCATGGCGCACAGGGACCCTATGCCACGGCTATTGTGTTACCCGTGGCGAGGCAATCCGTGGCGCAGGGCCCTGTGCCACGGGTATGCAAAATGGGTGCGCCACGGGTAACCTTTTTCCTACTAGTGGTAGAAGCACTTAGTGTCAGACTTAGGGCCCTTCTTCGACTTCTTCATAGGCGCAGCAGCTGGCTTGCCGCCCTTCTTGAAGTTGTCTCTCTTGCCCTTCTTATTGAAACCGGTGGTCTTGTTAACCATCAACACTTGATGCTCCTTCTTGATTTCCACCTCCGCTGTTTTCAGCATAGCGAATAGCTCGGGAAGAGATTTCTCCATCCCTTGCATGTTATAGTTCATCACGAAGCTTTTGTAGCTAGGTGGAAGTGACTGGAGAACACGGTCAATCCCCAACTCATTGGGAATTACAACACCCAGTTGCCTCAGACGATCACCGCACCTAGACATTTTGAGCACGTGTTCACTGATGGAACTATTCTCTTCCATCATACAGCTAAAGAACTTGGAGGAGGCTTCATACCTCTCCACCTTGGCCTGAATCTGAAACATAGCTTTCAGATCAACAATCATCTGATGAACGCCTTGGTGTTCAAAACACTTTTGAAGCTTCGGTCCTAAGCCATACAACATACTGCACTTAACTATCTCGTGGTCCTCAGAACGGGCTGCCCAGACGTTCCTAACATCTTCAGCCGCGCCTTCTGCAGGGGCGTCACCTAGCGGTGCATCTAGGACATACAGTTTCTTGGCAGCTATGAGGATAATCTTCAGATTCATAAACCAATCCGAGAAATTTCTTCCATCGTCTTTCAGCTTGTCTTTCTCTAGGAACGTGCTAAAATTCATGGTGGTAGTGGGACGGGCCATTGATCTACAACATTATTTGCAAAAAGGTGTTTAGACTATGTTCATGATAGATTGTTCGGGTTAATCTAAATTACAAAACGAACTCCCACTAAACTGAACATCTCTCAGGTTGTTTAGTGACACACGATCCAAATCCACTACACCACAACCGATCATCACGTGAGGTGGTGCAGCTTCAAAGGTTAACATCGCCATGTTGATCATATCGTCCATATGACTCGTGTTTAACCTTTCTGTTCTTGTGTTCTGAGGCCATGTCTGCACATGCTAGGCTCGTCAAGGAAACCGTAGTATTTTCGCATGTGTAAATCTGGCTTACACCCGTTGTATGCGAACGTAGAGTCTATCACACCCGATCATCACGTGGTGCTTCAAAACGACGAATTTCTGCAACGGTGCATACTAGGGGAGAACACGTCTTGATATTAACGAGAGAGATCACCTTATCATGCTACCGTTGCGATCACATCAAAGCATAACAATAAGGTGCATAAAGGATAAACATCACATGCAATTCAATTTGTGATATGGTATAGCCTTTCTTCTTGTGCCTTTGATCTCCATCTCCAAAGCACCGGCATGATCTCCATCACCACCAGCTCATGGCGCCACCATCATGGTCGTCTCCACCAACTATTGCAACTACGACTATAGCTACCCTTAGCAATAAAGTAAAGCAATTACATGGCAATTAAAGTGACACGTAGGTCATACAATAATTAAGAGACAACCATAAGGCTCCTGTCGGTTGCCGTACTCATCGACATGCAAGTCGTGAAATTTACAAAACATGATCATTGCATACATTATCACATAATCACATCTTGGCCATACCACACCACAAACCCTGCAAAAACAAGTTAGACGTCCTCTACTTTGTTTATGCAATTTTTATGTGGCTTCTATGGGTCATGAGATAGAACCGTTATAATCTACACAAAGCCACAATGGTGATATAAAAGTTGCTCATTTACTCATCATTTTTAAAGGCCTTCCATTGTAGATCGCATCTCACTATAGCTAGAGAAACAGACACCCGCCAGCCACTTATGCAATACAAGTTGCATGTCAATCGTGGAACCGGTCTCTCGTACGTGGACGAGTAAAGTTGGTCCGGGCCGCTTCGATCAAGCCATCCGCAAGATACAAAATACACGCGAAAAGGTAGCAACAAAAATATCAACGCCCACAACTCTTTGTGTTCTAATCGCACCAACATCTACGAATAAACCTGGCTTTGATACCACTGAAGGGTCGCAGCATGGAAAACAAAAAAAATTCTACACAAGCAAAGGCAGAATAAACCCTAAACAAGATCAAATATACTAGATGGTGGTAGCAAGAAGGATATCGAATCTCACCCTCGAAGAAAACCGAGCGTGTTTTGTCGAGGCAGGGGTTGGCTAGTCGATCCCCGCAACTAGACTCCTCTAGTCACGAGGAGATGTATTATCCAATGTGTCGCACGAGCAATGCCTCTGAGGTATCCACACGTACGGCTCGATGAAGACTCCACGTTCTTGATCCCGCAAGAGTTGATGGAGAGGCTCGCGAGATCGGCAGCACAACGACGGTGGTGTGGTGGATATGGTGGAGATCCAACAGGGCTTTCGCCAAGCGTCTGCGGAGGAGGAGGAGTTGGAGAGGAGGAGGGGGTGCGGCTAGGGGGTAGGAGGCGGCGGCGGCAGGGAACAAGGGTGCCGCACCCCTTGCCCCCAAGTCTGCGGAGGAGGAGGAGTTGGAGAGGAGGAGGGGGTGCGGCTTGGGTGGCTTGGCCCCCAAGTTAGCCGCCCTACTCTGCACTTGGAGGCTCAACCTATCCCTAATATATTATTTTCCTTTCAGGGTATCAAGAGTACTTGTTGGCGTTGTTGAGGGAGAAGAACACTCTCATCAATCTCGTCATCAAAGGTTTTTCTGGCGCCGTTGCCGGGGAATCATAGCTGGAAGGGTTTGTCCAAGGATATCACAACAAAGTCAACTTCATCACCAACTTGTGCTAACACCTAAGCTTGGGGAGGTTGCACCTACGTGAGCATCATCTTGTCCATCTTTACCTTCAAGCATTTTATTTTGTTTTGTTTTTGTCTTGCATATCATATTTAGATTTCGGTTTGCATATTTTATTTTCAGTTTTGCATTTTGTTTTGCATTAGTTAATTCGGTTTGCATTGTTTTAGTGTCATTTTATTTTCAGTTTTGCATTAAAAATTCAAAAGCACATAAAAATCTGCTAAAATGGGTGATAGGACTAAGTTGTGTGACTACACAAATACTCCAAATGATCAATTTATTGCTAAACCTATTACCACACCTGAGATACAAGCTGATAGCTATGAAGTAAGTCCTAGTTTATTGAACTTGATAACTAGGGAGCAATTTGGTGGTAGTGCTATGGAGGATGCCTCTTTGCATCTTCATGATTTTGTTGAAATCTGTGACATGCAAAAATTTAAGAATGTTGAAAGTGATATTCTAAAACTGAAATTATTTCCTTTCTCACTTAGAGGAAAAGCTAAGGAGTGGCTGCATTCATTACCTACTGATAGCATTAAAACTTGGAATGATCTGAAAGAAGCTTTCATTAAGAAATACTATCCTCCTGCTAAAATTTTGCAAAATAGAAACAATATTCTATCTTTTAGGCAAAATGAAAATGAACATGTTGCTATGGCTTGGGATAGGATAAAACTTATGCTTAGAACTTTCCCATCACATGGAGTTAATGAATGGACCATACTACACTCTTTTTATAATGGTCTGAATTACATGTCTAGAAATATACTTGATTCTGCTGCTGGAGGTGCTTTTATGGGAAAAACTATAGTAGAGGCTAAGAATATATTGGAAAGCATTTTGCAAAACTATAGTCAATGTCATACTGATAGAGCACCTAGTTCATCTAAGAAAGTAAATCCATAGAAGAAACTCATGATTTGTCATCTAAGATGGATACTATTCTTGCTTTGCTTAATAAACCTAGTGTTGAAAATATTCCTTTGCAAGAACTAGTTGGTGATAATTCTGAAAATATTGATGTCAACTTCATTAGGAATTATGGAAACAATGGGTATGGTAACAACAATTATAATTCTTATAATAAACCTTCTTATGTTCCAAAAAATCGTCCTTTTGTTCCATATCCTAATGCTAATGATAAATGGAAACATGTGTCATCAAGTAATGATAATTTTGAGACTAATAAAATTCTTATGGAACAAGTTTCTAGTCATAATACCATGATACAAGAGTTGAATAAGTCTGTTGCTTCTATTAGTTCTGATATTAAAAACTTACAACTCCAAGCTGCAGGACTAGACAAAGCCCTTTCAAAACTTGCTGATAATCAAGCCACTTTATTGAGTATGTCTGCTGGAAAACCACAAGCACCACCTGTGGTTGGATTGAATTCTATTAATATTGCTGAAAATGTTCCTCTTACTTTGGAAGAAACTATGAATGAATTGCTAAACTATCCTGAATATCTGTTGCCTTTTATGTCTCATCTTATGGCTTTAAAAGAAGAAGCTAATGAAACTGAATGTGATGAATCTCCTATGTTAATTGAGTTAGAGAGAAAAGTTGAAGAAGTTAAGATGCTTAGTGAAGTTAATGATCCCTTGCTTGATTTAAAGAATAGTAGCTTGCATGAATTAATATCTATCTCACAAAAATTTGCAAGTGATCCTTCTATTGGTGTTAACAAATCTGGTTTTGGTTCCTATATTGCTAATCATGTCTTGAAAGAGAAAATTGCTAGATACAATCAAGAAGCTATTATACCACCTAAGCTTGGGGATGCTTGGATCCCCAAGGTGCTAGTAACTATTGGAAAAGAGACACACCATGCCATACTTGATCTAGGATCTAGTGTCTCAGTTTTATCTAAAGAATTATATGAATCACTTGAATTAAAGAATCTTGAAAAATGCTCTATTGGACTTGCACTTGCTGATAATATCATTAAACATGCTCTAGGTAAAGTAAGTGATATTTTGGTAGAGTTACATATGACTTTTGTACCTGTGGATTTTCTAATCATGGATATGGAGAATAAAACCTCTAGTCCTATTATTTTGGGAAGACCTTTTCTTCGTACCACAGGGGCTATTATTGATTCAAAGGAAGGGAATGTGAAGTTTCAGTTTCCACATAAGAAATGCATGGAACACTTCCCAAGGATGAAGGGCACAACTTTTAAGCTCCCTCATGAGCTTCATCTTCGGTAAAACAACAAGTAAGTAAGCCTAGCTATATGGCTATAAAGAAAGTGCTTTACGGGAGGAAACCCGGTTGTTTTTATTTGGATTTTCTTTGAGTCCTCTTGCTGTAACAAGAGATTGTTTTCTTAGTTTAGTTTCTGGAATTTTTAATAAAGTGCCAAGTTTTACCCATTTTGGTTGAAAAAGTTGCTATACCTATTCGGAGATTTTATTCCTGCACAGAGTATGTGCACGGTTTGATTTTTCATTCCTATTCTGTAAATCCGAATGAGCTGACATTTTTACTGTAACTGCAACTTTTCATCCTCTGTATATTTGAATTGTTTCAGATTTTTTAGACAAGTTTAAGTATGACAGAAAAATACGTTTTGCTGCTGCTGTTTTTCTGGACAGATTTTGTCCCATATTGTTTTATGCATAGTTTGAACTATTGAGTTGATCCAATTGAGTTTATGAGTAGGCATACAACATTATACATTCTCTGATAATTCATATGAATTTTAATCCATGGATTATATGCAACAAAGAAACTTGTTTATTTATCTCTACTAATATCACCCCACAGAAAAGAGATGGGAGAAACAGTGTTTTGAAGTTTTTTCACAGGGATTGGAGGAGATGCACCATGAGTTATCCAAGGATGGTGAAAACCATAAGCTTGGGGATGTGAACATCCCCACTGAACCAATACACTCTCGGTTTGCACACGTCTAACTTCTGTTTTTCTATCAATGCACTTTATCGCATAAACTTGGAGCGTCTTTTAGTTTGTTTTGCTTTGATTTTTATTTTGTGAGACCACCACACTATCATTTATATATGAGAAATCTACTAGAAATATGGGTTGAAATATCTTGCATGCTTTTATTGTATTGGGAAAAGGGATGTCTAAGTTGATTTTTAATGACACATATAGTTGCATGATTCATGAGTTTCGTTATGAGTAATAATTTGCAAATGCTTTATCGTGAGCTATCTTTTATTCATGTTTTGATGCTGTATGTTATTTCACTTTGTTTGACATGAATTATTTAGTTCTATGGACACTCATGCATGCATCTAGATGGTCATCTTTCTCCCTTTTGCTAGCCCAAAAATTTCAACAAGTAAAAACTTGTTTCCAACACCTTCAGCCCAAGTTTTTCCAGTGAGTCCACCATATCTACCTATCAGCTTTATGCTATTTCAAGTATGTTTATCATGTTATTTGTGTTATCTATGCCTCTAAATGAAAATGATAATGTTATTTATTGTAATGGTAAAAGTTGGTTAAAAAGCTCTCGCGAACTTGATGCACACTTTACTCTTATTGCATTCAAAAAGATGAACCATTGTGATTAATATTATGAAGATAGTGGCTTGATAAATGTTTAAGGTTGGGATTTAGCCCATATGTGATGTCACATGCAAAGCTTTCAACATGTTTCATCATTTGTCTAGTTGATATCATGTACTTTTGTCTATGGATGCCTATCATGACGAAATAAATGTGGAAATAGAGTTAAGTTTAAATGAGTTTGTATAAATGGTTAGAGAGAAACCTGGGCCGCTAATCTAAGCCATGCATCATTCATGGTGGAAATTTACTTACATGCTATTTTGAACTCTTTGTGATACACCCTACAATAAAAAGCTATATCAAGTGGTAAATAAAGAGGGTGTTGAGGTTGTTCAATATGTTTGTTTGTCTTGTTGTTTTGATGTGGGCTTGATCCATATCATGGGACAAGAGGTACCCCAGTTGAGACTCTTGATGATACCGTTATTACTTACAATGATAGATAACTTAAACTTGCTTTGTTTCCCAAGTTGAGTAATCATGGTGTAGGCACTTGTATTCAAGGGCCATGAGACATCTAACCTTTACTTTATCAAGGCCACTACTCATATTCACTTTCACATTCAACTTTAATCATTCAAGATGCTATGATAGGGGAATGAGAGCTTGACACCAAGTATTACCATTGCATTCAATAACTTAAGTAGAATAGTTTGGAGGATAGATGAAACTTATGCATGCTTTACCTCTACTTATTTATATATCTTTTCCAAAGTGTCCACCTTTTATATTCAGATTTTCATCTACACTCTATGGACCTCAAGTATGCAAAAGTAAGAATGTCCATAGTACTATCTTTTATGTTGCACTTTGTGAACTATCATTGAACATCCTTGCATTGAATACTTGATATCACTTTATAAACTGTTTGCATATTGCTACTTCTTTGAAATAATGAATCATTTGACTTTATGTAGCAGTAGCAATCATCTTTTATATCCATGTTGTGATTATATTGCAAAGTTCATGTTAGTTTTATCACTTTCATACTAGAGGACGAGCATGAGTTAAGCTTGGGGATGTTGATGCATCTAAAATGCATACATGAACTTTGCACTATAATAGTCATATTCCAATCATATTTGCATCATATAAGGGGTATATTACTGTTATTTAATGATTTTTTTTTAATTTATGATGATATCCCCTTTTTATGGAATTAATCCTGCGCAGGCAGAAAAACCCTATTTCTTTCCTTATTTGTTTCAGGACCTTAACGATGTCATAATGAGCTATAAATTTACGGGGGTCATTATTTTGGAAGGAGAAGATTTAGGAGCGAAAGAAGTCAATGAACGGAGGCCGGAAGACCAAAAGGGGGGGTCCCACGCGGCCAGGTACTGTAGCCGCGTGGGCCTATCCCAATTGGCCTTGTGGCCCCGTTTGCGTCGATCCTTCGCCCAGAAGCTTCCTCGTGACCTAAAAACGCCTATATAAAGATCCCCCCGACGTTCTCCAAAGGGAGAGCCGCCACACGAGAAAAACAAGAAAAAGAGACCAGGAGGCTGCAGATTGGAGGGGGAAAACTCCGGCGGAGCCCTGCCGGAGAGGTCTCCTTCTTCTCCATCGACATCTCCACCGTCTCCATGATGAAGAGGGAGTAGTCCACCTCTGGACTATGGGTTTGTGGCAGTAGCATATGTATCTCTCTCTCTTGAGCTTCACTAATTAGCACCGTATGAGCTACTGAACATGATTACGGTCACCGTTGTATTACCATTGTGGTGGATCTTTCTATGAGTTAATATATGTTGAGATTGCAATGTTTGTTTCAGTTATGAAAGTAGATGCATATTATGTACCCCGTTCTTATATCCTCGTTTTGATCAAGCATGTTTATGAGAGCGTGTGCATTAGTTGGAGTAACGGGGGTGGTGAAGTGATAAGCTGACAACTTAATATCATAATCCATTGGGTGTTTACCTTAATTTGTTACCTCACTAGGGATAAACCAAAATACCATGTTGAAGGGTAGGAGGAGTGACATGCCTCTACCTAAGACTAGATCCATCATGTGTTTATTTTAACTTCATGTCATTAATCTTAAAGCTATACTCTGATGTTATCTTAATTACAAAGGTGCATGATTTAGTTCACATCTTGGTGGAGTATAAGTGAGACTAATAATCAAAAGGTCTCTATGCTAGGATGTGATGCCCATATAATTAGTAACATGTCATTAACCTTGTTTGCAATCTCATATGTTAAATCTATGTCTACTCATTTGCCACACTATATTAAAGAGAGGGTGCATGTGTGAAACCATGAACCCCGGTCCATTTTTAATCATAAGAAACACCTTTCCAACCACTTTTAATCATCTTTTACATTCAGCCATTTTAAAATCAGAAAATACAAAAACACTTGTACTTCTTGCATTCACATATAAAAACCCCAAAAATACCATCCATCGTCATTACTATCATCCTTGCATACTTATTCACCACCATTGCATATTTATTTACTGTTTTGCATTCATTATCATCTTAATATCATTCTCACACCTTGTGCTTGACAACCACTTGGTGAGGTTGAGGGCACAAAGCAATCTATTTTGTTTGCAGGAAATCTAGAGAAGGACAAGAAGATAAAACCCACACTACTGATTCCCCGAGAGTTCGATATTAAACCCTCGAGTCACCTTCTTGGGGAAAAACTACCACTTCTACATACTCTGCACTTGGAGGCTCAACCTATCCCTAATATATTATTTTCCTTTCAGGGTATCAAGAGTACTTGTTGGCGTTGTTGAGGGAGAAGAACACTCTCATCAATCCCGTCATCAAAGGTTTTTCTGGCGCCGTTGCCGGGGAATCATAGCTGGAAGGGTTTGTCCAAGGATATCACAACAAAGTCAACTTCATCACCAACTTGTGCTAACACCTAAGCTTGGGGAGGTTGCACCTACGTGAGCATCATCTTGTCCATCTTTACCTTCAAGCATTTTATTTTGTTTTGTTTTTGTCTTGCATATCATATTTAGATTTCTGTTTGCATATTTTATTTTCAGTTTTGCATTTTATTTTGCATTAGTTAATTCGGTTTGCATTGTTTTAGTGTCATTTTATTTTCAGTTTTGCATTAAAAAATCAAAAACACATAAAAATCTGCTAAAATGGGTGATAGGACTAAGTTGTGTGACTACACAAATACTCCAAATGATCAATTTATTGCTAAACCTATTACCACACCTGAGATACAAGCTGATAGCTATGAAGTAAGTCCTAGTTTGTTGAACTTGATAACTAGGGAGCAATTTGGTGGTAGTGCTATGGAGGATGCCCCTATGCATCTTCATGATTTTGTTGAAATCTGTTGAAATTTGGTGGTAGTGCTAGGCCGAGTTGCATTTTTCTTTGTTATGATGTTGCGTTTTTTTTTTGCTAAGTCTTCCTTCTCCTTCTCTATTCAGGGTACTTGGGCGCTCCTGCGGGCTCTAGCAGCCAAGCTCACCCCGAAGACTTGGAGGGTGCTCTGGCTGCCCTGGAGGGTGTCGGTGGTCAGGCAGGAGGTCTTCTGTCGAAGGCTAACGATGCGCTGTCGTACTTGCACGACACCGTGTTTCCCAAGGCGCAGGCTCCCTCCTCCTTTGACAAGTTGGCGGAGCTATTTGGCCCGGATGCTCCCACCATGGTGGACTTCTGTCGCGAGCATACGGTACGTGGCTCACAGACCACCCTTCTAATGCTGCTAGGCCACAGCTTCGAGGGTGACTTCGACAAGGCCATGTCGGGGCGTCCTCGTGGGCCTGATGGCAAGCCGTTGCCCCTCAGTGACTTTTTCGAGAGGTCTTGCGAGTTGGCGCAGAAGCTGGCGGAGACTCTGGAGAGGCAAGCCGCCAGGCGTGCAGAGAAGGCCAAGAAGGCTACCATCTCACAGTAGTCGATAGGCTTTGTAGTAGCTTGTCAAAGCTTTTGTAAAAAACTTGTTCCCGTTTAATTTTGCCGTCTGTAATGAACATTGGCCTAGGAGCCTTTTTATGCCATTACCTTGCCTTTTTGCTTGAGTATTTCATCTCTGCTATCCAGCCCCCGAGCCCTTTGGAGGAGTAGGGCGAGGGTACCTTTTCTGGTGTAGATTTATCTTTTGTCCTTACACCTCTTTCTTTGCTTTGTGGGCAGGCTAGCCGTGCAAGTGTTCCTACATCTACCGGGGTTACACTTAATCAAGCGACTGGCTCCGAGTCACCATCCGCTACCACTGTGTCTGGCACCCGTAATCCTGACGAGTACCGGTACTCGGTGCTACAGACCCGATGTGCCAGATTGGAGCAGGATTTACGGGCTACACAAGGTGTCTTAGCCATCTTGAGATCGAAGCAACCTCGTCCCGCCGAGCGAGAGGCGTTCTTGCTTGAAGAACTGGAAAAGACGAACCTTGAACTGCTATGTAAGCGACTACAAGCCCCCCAAGTCCTTGTCGGTTTCTCCGTGCCCCTGTCTTCAACTGTTTTCTTCTTTCTACAGGTGTTCAACTGAATGCTTGAGGTGAAGGCGACCGGGTGACCAGTCGACTCCGGCATGTTGCTGAAGTCGTAGGACGGGACACCACCTCCTTCTGGTCTGACAGTGCCCGGGGTCGTGTTCTGGCTGTACTACAAGACCGCGTGCAACAGGGGGTTTCCTTTGTTGGGTTGTGCAGATCTGCACTGTCGCTGGTGTATAAGGCTCTGTTTCCGCTGGACGAGCAACCGCAAGGACTTGGTGCTCTCATGGCAAGGTTCCGCAACGATGTAGCTGCGCGAGAGTTTGTTCACGCCCAGCTAGTCAGCAGTGCGACATACGCTTTGGCGCTTGTGCGCAGACGCCATCCATACATGTGCTTGACAGGGATAGAGGAAGTTCCGCCGCGACCTGACGGTGAGCCTACGCCGATGGAAGCCCATTACCGGGCTGTGGAGGATGTAGCCATCAGTTTGATCGGCAAACTGGAGCATGATACTGAATTGCAGCTTGACCATGTAGCTTTACGGGTTCCAAAAAACAGAGCCCAAGGATTAGCTTTGTCCCTTTGTACCTGTAGAATATGCAAGTCGAACAATTTGTTGTAGTTGCGCGATGCGCCTAAGCTGTTACCGAGCTTGCAGCTCTTTGTATGTTTAGTGTATTCTGCTGTGCTTGAGCGGTGCAGGCCCCGAGTATCGGATTCCGCTCCGAAGTATATTTTGTTTCACTTTATCGAGCTTATGTGGCGGAGCCCCCAAGTATCGGGTGCCACCTCGGAGTTTATTTTTGTTTAGCCTCGACGGCGTAGCCCCCGAGTATCGGTTGCTACCCTGGAATTTATTTTGTTTGGCCTCGACGGCGTAGCCCCCGAATATCGGTTGCTACCCCGGAGTTTATTTTGTTTGGCCTCGACGGCGTAACCCCCGAGTATCGGGTGCCACGATTGTTTTGCTGTGCAGCGTATCGACTCCAAAAATAGAGGAACATTGCACTTTATTGAGGAGACATAGTCTCAAGGATTACATCGATGGCTAAATAGACTTATTGAGAGTTGTGCTACGCGTTGTGTTTCTTCTAAATCCCTCTGACATTGTGGAGGGTATGATATAACCTTGTATATGTGGCATGTATGTAAACAGTAATGCCTCGGCAAACCATGTGTATGTGTCATGTACTCATGTGTATGTATACAATAATGCCTCTGCAAATTGGTATATATTTTTTTACATCGTTTTGAGGAAAATAAATCACCTAAAAAGTACATCTAAGATTATATCCCAAAGTTAATCGTTTGAGTCCGAACTATCTGAATGATGATCCAAAACAGCAGGAAACTGTTTCTCCTGGGGAATTAACTGAGATGCTGGGTTGCAACTGCCACTGATCTGAGATTTACTTGTCGCTTTCTTCTGTGATGCCCCAACCTCCTTGCATGCCTTATCTAGCATCACTAGGAAATCTCTTACAATGACAAAGAGGCCAAATCCATCGTCTTTCGCGTCATTTCCATGGAAATACCGAATTGTTTTCTTCACTAATGATCTCAGTCTCTTCTCTTCTTTGAACAGAAAGTTGGTCTCATTATCTGCGTGTTCGACGAAACGTACCAAAGAGTGGTGGAACCCACTCTTCTCTTCTATAGTTGCCATGTCAGAGATCAGGAACTCTTTTGCTTTCAGCAACTCATGCCTGAGGTTCAGCACACTGGCAGACAAAGCATCAGCATCTAGTGCAGCTATGTTCTTGGCATTAACCAACTCACTGCTAAGTCCTGATACAATCTTAAGGCCGAGGTTGGAGTAGTACACGTCATCCTCTTGAAAAGATTCATGAGAATTGTCTCCTGAAGGTGGAGTTCTTCCACTTTCCGTGGCCAACCTTGCTTCGCGGACACCTTCGGACCGAATAATCTCTTGGACAACAAAGTGAAGCAATGTAGTCTTTCCATCCGCACCCTTCACATCTGATAACTTCAGAAGGGTGTCAAGTTTGAATGCATTAGCACCACCACGGAAGGTCCCGTCATTCAACCGGTTTCCAGTTTTGAGAACAGCTTCTAGTAGTTTCAGAAAAAGGCGGTGCTTTAGTTCCCCACAAGCAGCCTGCCACCAAAAGGATAATAGCTTTAGTAAAGGCTGGAGTACTTTGAAGATTTAATACAGAAGTCAACTGTTTTCAATTGGCTTACCTCTAATTGCAGGAATGAATCCCTGAGATTTGAAGCATCTTCTTGCAAAGAGGACATGAAAAGTAAAGCAGTGATCCTCTTGTAAGCAAAAGGAATCTCAGTTAGTGCCTTCATCACTTGTTCGGCAAGACCTAGTTGCGAGTAGTCCCCGTCGTAAAGCCTGAGCTTCTGCTCCTCCTCGTCAGTTGGTTTCATTCTCAAGATGGTATCAAGAAGTAGTCTAGGAAGTTCATTTCCTTCAGAACAGAATGAGGCAAAAGAAAATGTCAGGAAATGCTGCTTCTATCAGTGCAAAAACATGCATTTTTTCCTCGTATGAAGAAGCAAACTACATCCTGCATGGGCAATGAACGACAGTCTTACGAATGAAGAACAACTACCTTCAATTAGGGCATTTTGAATGTCCTCTACCCTGACATTCATTGCCTTGAAAACGACTGCCAGATTGCACGATTTCTTAAAATCAAGAAGAGAAACATGTTGAGGCGAAGGATCTGGTATGGCAAGTTCCTTGTCCTTGGCGTTGTTTCTGTTGCCAGCGCCATAACCAAACAATGCTTCTATCATATCCTCATTCACACTGCAACATGTTTTTGTTAGACACAAGCCTAATGCAGACAAATGGACTAAGAGTCTATTTTAGTGTGACAACTTACTGAAAAGAACCAAATTTGATGTCATGCCAGGCCATTGACTGGTTAGGATTAGCACGAACTTTGTCCCAATAGAAAGGCCGAAGTTTGGCTCTTGGAGCACTCACTTCAGGTTCAGATGATTCGCTGGCCTGCTCGCTTGCAGATGATCCTTCAGAATGACTTGATTCAACAGGTGACAGCTGAGGAAATCTTGCTAATGAACCTTTTGGAGGTGCAGGTGGGGGAGGACCAGACTTCTTGATAGGAGGAGGTGGCGGTGGAGGCGGCGGCGGTGGTGGCGGAGGCATTGGTTTAGGAGCATCACTTGTGGCATTATTGTTCTGTGTACCTCCAGTAACTTGTGCTGGTATTGTTGCATCATTGGAGGTTTTAAAACAGCACGGAAAGCACCGACTCATGCTGACTCCAGCCTTAGCAGGCCTGACCCCTTGATCGTCCTTGTGAAGCGGGATGCTAGGAACACTAACGTTGGGTGATGAACCTGCATAAAATTGATCATATATGATATTTTACTATGCCAAGAACAATTCGACATAGGTTGATTGATATAAGGGGATATAGCCTCACCAGGCGTGTTAGCCAACTGCATGTGAAGAAGAGGATGATCATCTCGCGGCTCACCGACAGAGACCTTGCTTTTGTTGCATCCACAGCAGTAGAAAATCAGAAATGCAGCAATGAATGAAAACGCCGCTGTCGGAAGCACGACAGTCAAGACTAATTTTACATAGTTGTGTTGCTTCTCTGAAGGTGAAACTGGAGGGGGCACCCCCCGATGCTTCTGTCCAGCCTTGTCGTGGGGATGTTTGTTGGGAGGTATGGTGTTCGGAGACTTGGGAAGTGTAGATGGTGGTTCTGTAACATCAGCTTCACTTCCAGAGGACATGGCTGGTGCAAAAACCGGAGACATGGAAGGAGCGTCTGTAGTGAGCCGATCAGCCAAATTCCGTCGTGGATAGAAGTTCAAACGAAGCAATGGCTGCTGATTCTGAACATAGCTGCTTAATCCACCACTAAATTCCCGTGCAATGCCCAAGCTGAGATAATTTGCGCGGATGCAGTCATGAGTAAATGAAGATTTTTGAGGTGGAAGAAGAGCCAGGAGTTCCATAAGCAGCACAGTCTTCAATTCATTCTCCACTGAGCGGCTTGATAGTCCATCCAAAGCAGATGATGATTGCCCAATGCCTAGCATTTCCTCCGCGCCAACAATGTCTTTTAGGCAAAGTGACCATATTCTGTCCACCTGCATCCATCCATGAAACATCCTAAACAGTAAGCATGACGTCCTAATGCCTCAGAAAAGCAAGCATGCTGAACAGTGTAAGCAAATAGTTCAAGGTGCTAGTAGGTAGTGCCGGCTCCTAATAGACTCAAGGTTCAGAAACATGGCTCGAAATTTTCTCATACAAGAAGTAGATTTAATAGGCACTGCTGACTCCCTAATTGACTCGAGGTTCAGAAACAAACTGCCACACCAAGGTGCCAATATGTTCGGCAGACAAAAAAGAGCACAAAGGCCTGATTTTTGGAGCACAAGGCGTCAAGAGTCAAGACAAAAGGAACTCATACTCGAAGCTTTCGGAAGAAAACCTCAGGTGCAATTCAAGCGAAGAAATCTAAAACTAACTAGAACATCGATGGGTGCTATTGGCATGAACAAAGAAAAGAGGAGTTGATGGACATCTCACAAGATCCCCATCCAGAACCACTTTAGACGGAGTCGACGAAGGAGAAGAATAGGAAGGCCGCCTCCATCCCCACGAGAAATGCACCCCGGCCTCCTCTCCTCCCCCTCTCGACGGCCCAACCAATACCACCACCACCGCCGCCGCCGCCAAGAACAGCACCAGGAACCCCAGCCTCCCACCCATGGCTTCCCAACTCAGAAGCCCACCATCTTCCGCTGGGTTCCTTGGGCGGCGGAGTATGCTACCAGAGAGGAAGATCTTGGGCGGCGCGATTTTGGAGGATGGTTAGGTACTCAGGTCCGTTCTTTGAGCACTCCCTCCCGGTGTCGGTCCGCTAGCACTACACCTGCCGTAGTAGTAGATTCTAGAGGAGTCAAAACCAAATCCTGCCGCGTTTTTTTATGGAAAGTCCCCGATACTCTCGCTCGGAAGTTAGGCGTGACGCCACCAGCACGCTCGGAGAAGTCGGCGGCTGGACCGCTGGAGGAGGAGGAGCGGTTGACCTCAGGTCCGTTCACGTGACGCCACCAGAAAACAATTGCGAAAGGCGGAGCATTTCTTCGCACCGACGGCGAGGCTCTCTCGCCGCTCGTGTCACGTGCTCAGATTTGGAATTCAGGATCGCCCGTTTGCCGTTGCCACGATCTGTTCTCATTTCGAGAGAGGGAACCATCTGATAGCTAACACAGGCCTCTCGCTCCCGTCGCCTCCCCGTGGGCGACCGGAGCGTCCCCATCTCCTCCGGCCAAAGACCTCTCCCCTACCCTCCTCCCCCACCGCCGCCGCCGGCGGGAGCCACCGGGCTAAGCCTGTGTGGTGCTGGCGGCGGCGGATTTCCTTTCCCCGCGCCTTAGTAGGGTCCGACTGGGCGGATCCCGGTCCGGCGGCGGTGCGCATCGGGAGGGCGTGGTCCGGCTCGGCCGGCGGGTTCTGGTGGCGGTGTGGACCTGCAGCGCTGTGCGCGGCGCCGGCGGCTGGCCTGGCCCTGGTCTGAGTCGCCTCGGCCCTAGATGGGCTCGAGTGGGCTCAGATGGGCCTGTGCGGGCCAGGGCGTACGTGCGGCTGCGGATCCCTCTGGAGATGGTGGTGGCGACGGTGCGGGATAAGGGACGGCGGCGCTGCAGCTCTGCCTGTTGCAGCAGGACGGCAGGAGCTATACCGGGCCAGGCGGGCCTGGTTTGCTCCGGCTGCTCTGTCCGGTCGGCTACTGCCTCTCGGCGGTGGAGGTTGTTCCCTCCCGTGGTGCGGCGGTGCTGCTGTCCCTCGACCCGGCGATGTTGTCTGATCCTTTCGGCAGACCGCGGTCTAGTGCTCGTGGAGAGACGGCGATGATGACAGCAAAATCGTGGTGGCGCTTGCTGGCGGGCGGAGAAGCGGGTGGTGGTGCTCCGGTATGTCCAGGTGTTTTTGTGACTCGGGCTCGGGAGAAATCCGTGTTGACTCGTTCGACACCGACGCGGTGCCGCCTTCGGGTGGCGTCATTCCTTGTTGGAGGGCGTCGTGGGTAGCCCGAGTTCACCTTTCACCGAGTGCCGGGGGAAACCCTAGGAGCAGTGTGCTGATCCGAGTAGCAGCGCCGTGTCGACGGTGCCCCCTTCGGGGGAGTTGCTGCTTGGTACTGAGTACCGGGGGAAACCCTTGGAGCAGTGGCTGATCCGAGTAGCAGCATCGTGTCGACGGGGCCCCTTCCGTGGGTGTGGCTGCTTGGTACTGGACGCATCGGGGTGCCGCGAGCGTGGTGGGACAATTTCGGAGGGCGCAGCGATGGAGGGTCATTTTTGCTTAGTCGATTCGCCATGTTCTTCATTTCTTTTCGTTTTGGGCGTTGTGTCTGCTGATGCCCCAGCTTGTGTGGTGTGTGTGTGGTGTTCTTGTATCGGTGGTTGTTTGTTGGTCGTTGCTTTATTTATAAAGCGGGGCGAAAGCCTGTTTCGTGACGGAAGATTAAGCGGTAAAAAAATATTACTGCGCGCGTGGATTGGAAAGAGAGAAGGAACCTTTCCGGCATTTCTTCGGCGGCGGCGGCGACGGAGGTACGCCGCCGCCAGCCGCCGGTGGTGCGTCCCGTCGCCTGCTTCGTCGAGGCGAACGTCTAACCGGTTACCGGTTCATTACTTCACTGAATATGACGTCTTCCGGCCCGTGGGCCAACAAGACACACTGGACCCCGAAGGGGCCCTGGCTAATGCGCCACTAGGCTAGTTGGCCGGTGGGCCGCACAGCCCACCAGCAGAGGCTGCCGGACCTAGAGAGCTGAGCTGTCGTGCCCACCTGGAGACACCTGGAGCATGTGACTGTGAAGGAAAGGCAAACAGAGAAGAAACGCGGAAATGGGCACAACTCTCGATTAAAAAAGAGGAAATAATGTCGGAAAAGTCAGAGCAGCTCGCTAGTATATTCGTCGATCCGCCGCCCAGCTCGTCCGGCGATATCTGGGATCCACAGCGCCTCCCTCCCCGTCCGTCGGCCATCCTCGACCAGGTAACTTTCGCCCGGTGCTGCTTGCTTGCTTTACACGGGAGCCGCCGTGGGAGAGATCTGCCGCTTCTCGACCTGATAGTTCTCGGCTTTCTTTTTCTCGCGCTGGTTTGCTATCCCCCTGTGTGGCGAATTGGAGGATTTTTGCTTGTGTGCTTGGTGCTTCCATTTTGGTAGGTAGCCCACCGCTCCACGATGATCTTGCTCTGGTACCTGAAGGAGCTGACGGCTAGACTGTTTTTCTTTTGTTAAATTCTCTGCTGGACCAGCTGGAAATCGCTAAGCATGAGACGTATTGATCGGTGATTACCCTTCTCAGTGTGTTTAGTTTCATACCGATAGCTGCTCAAGCTGATTAGTCTCCCAATTTTTTGTGCAATTTAGCTGGTAGGATTAAGTTCCCTTCCCGATAATTGGGAGGTAGGCCTTTTTTTTTAGGCCAAGTAAAATTGTACACCGTAGATGCTTAAAAATCAATCACGATGAATAGGTAGTACAGATTTATCCAGCTTTGCCCTTCTTAGTATTCTCCTAGACTTCTAAATCTTCTTGCGTATTCATCGCAGCTTCATCTCCAATTTCTCCATCCGAGTTAACATTTTGATCCATATTTGTATTACGAGGCCTCTGGTATTACATGTTCGTTCTAATTAGATTTTTTTTTCCATTACAGGTCTCAGCTGGTGACACCGGGACAGATTTATCTTGGAAAAGTCGGATTACGTGCACAAGCACCGGGGACGGGGAGCTTCGCCCGAAGTTATCTTATTGAGTTATCATAAGAGTGTGGTGGCTCTATACGGCTTCACTATTTGTCTTAGCTCTGGCCTTTGGGGCACTAAAGAAGTGAAGATTGAGGGATTTTATCGTATAAATAGACTGTTGTAGAAGTAGTGTGTACTGCACGTTGTAGGCCCTATTCATCTTTCTAAATATAGATGGCTACAATGGGGGATAGGAATGTTTTGATGGACCGTTATGAAATTGGGAGGCACTTAGGGCAAGGGAACTTTGCCAAGGTATATTATGCTCGGAATCTTGCTACTGGACAAGCTGTTGCAATAAAGATGATCGATAAGGACAAGATTTCCAAGGTTGGGTTAATGGTGCAGATAAAGAGGGAGATTTCAATAATGAGATTGGTAAGGCATCCAAACGTCTTGAAACTTTTTGAGGTAATGGCTAGCAAGAGCAAGATTTACTTTGCTTTGGAGTATGCTAAAGGTGGCGAGCTTTTCAACAAAATAACCAAGGGAAAGTTGAGTGAGGATGATGCGAGGAGGTACTTCCAGCAATTGATCAGTGCCGTAGACTACTGCCATAGCCGAGGTGTTTATCATCGCGACTTGAAGCCAGAAAACTTACTCCTGGATGAGAATGAGAACTTAAAAGTCTCTGATTTTGGTCTAAGTGCCCTAGCTGATTCCGCGAGACAAGATGGCCTCCTACATACCACCTGTGGAACTCCAGCTTATGTTGCTCCTGAAGTGCTTAGCAGGAGGGGCTATGATGGTGCGAAGGCTGACATATGGTCCTGCGGAATAATTCTATTTGTGCTGGTGGCTGGTTTCCTTCCTTTCCACGACACAAATCTTATAGAGATGTATAGGAAGATTTCCAAAGCTGAATATAGATGCCCTCGCCTTTTTTCTGTCGAACTGAAGGATCTACTATATAAGATTCTTGATCCAGATCCAATTACTAGAGCTTCTGTTTCAAGGATAAAGAGAAGTGCTTGGTACAGAAAACCCACTGAGGCAAATGCACTGAAGATCAAACAAGAACCAAGAGACATGGTCTACAAAGGTGAAGCCACGACCTCTCACTCGACAGAATCCAGTATTTCAGAGGTTAATCAAGCATCAACAAACCTCACAAACTTGAATGCATTTGACATCATTTCTCTCTCAACGGGATTTGACCTATCCAATTTGTTTGAAGAAAAGTATGGGCGGAGGGAGGACAGATTTACCACTAGGCAGCCAGCAGAGGCTATATTTGCCAAGCTAACTAAACTGGCCAAGCAATTGAGGCTCAAAATTAAGAAGAAAGAAAACGGTGTCTTGAAATTGGCAGCACCAAGGGAAGGGATGAAGGGATTTCTTGAGTTTGATGCAGAGGTTTTTGAGGTTGCTCCTTCTTTGCTATTAGTTGAATTAAAAAAGACCAATGGAGACACTATTGAGTATAAACAACTGATGAAAGATGAAATAAGGCCTGCACTCAAGGATGTGGTCTGGGCGTGGCAAGGTGATTCGCACCCACTCCTTGAGAAGATTACTCAAGGATCACAGCAGCCGCAGTCACCTTTCCCACAACAGCAGCCACAGGAGTAGTTGGCCCATTACAAATCTTCTACCACAAGAGCCACAGGGTGGGATGCAGCCACCATCGCCATGGTATCAACAGTACCCATCGACACCATTATTGCCACCTCTAAATCATGGGGAGAGATTCAACGACCAGGATCGCGGCAGCTGCATGATGTGTTCAAACAGCCAGAGTCATGACTTGTTGACAGGCATATCATCCAATCATCAGGTTTACCATGTTCCGGTAGAAAAATTGCCTAGCATTTGGCATATTCCCTCCTGTGGCTCCTTTATGTTCCTATATTTTTTTCTAATATTGTATATTCCTTGTTTTCTGAAAGAACATCCAATTTTGGGAGCCTTTGGACTACAATTTTTTTTTTTCAGCGTGATTAGAGATATTGAATATCTAGCACTTATGAACTACGCAATGGATGTAAATATGTGATGTGTGGAAACTTCTATTAGCACGTGATCTCTTCATGTGAGTGTGAGCAAACATCTATATTCTGGACAATAGACCATAACTGTTGTATCTCGTGCCTAGAAATATGATTTTTTTTCCAGTAAAATATTGGTTATTCATATTTTCTAATCTGTGTTTTGATGTTCATCAGCTTATGCCTTGTAAACCGAGATCATATGCAGTTATAATTGCCTTCCGCCACCGTCTTATTTGCCACCTGATGTTACCTTTGTTGTTTGCATTTGCATGCCAGAGAAGTCAAGGAACGTCGAGCACAGTTTTATCTATGTGGTTATTATGAACTGATGGGGTTGTTTTTTGTTGTTGGGAACAAGCATGTGAAGGGTGATTTGTGTTCGTATAACCGTTACGCTGATGAAGCAAATCTCTTGGTTTCTTCATAGCCAGATGTTTTCAGATTCTGACTTGGAACCCTTTTTATCATTTCCTTTGTTGTGTTCCTAACCAGGCTGAGGCACACAAGTGCATAACCTATGACTACCAGTTCTGTAAACTGCAGGGCTATGACATGCACCCATCATTGTGCGTGGTTGATATGCAGTTTCACAACCAGTGTGTGTGTGGTTCTGGCTTTTGTAATGAAGTACAGTTTGTACTACTCTCAGTACTCTGCTATTTATATCCAGCCACGTATGCAGGTCATGTACTCATCATTCCCCATTGGAAAAAAAATATAGTCCTCTCTAGCAATGATGCTTACTTATTCGGTAGTGTAACAACGTTTGGCAGTACAAAAGGAGGGTGTATCTGTTCTGCCACACAAGCATTGCACAAAACCAGCAAACTCATTACTATTTATGGTGCACAAATAGCACACAATAACAATATAACTCGCGCTCGGTGGCTGAAAGGTGAGATTGAGTTGAAAGCTTGAAATGGAAGAGAAGAGGTGAAGAGAATCCGTTTTTTTTTTTGAACAAAAGAGAATCCCCTTGAAATGGAAGAGAAGAGACGAAGAGGCCTGATCGATTCCCACATCAAATCAAACGAGCAACACTCTGTTACACACCTCACCAAAATACTTTCAAGTTCCAATCCAAAGGTTTCATACTTTCTTCCAGTCCAAAAGTTTAGCCAATCGAAGGAAGGATCAAACTTGTACTCCAAGTCCAACATTTCGAACGAAACGGTCATTTCAACTTTATGAGAGAATACGTAGCACTCTAAAATTTGGTAGTCAAAGAACGGCGGCTCCTAGCTGTTGTCATGAATTTGAGTTCTTATATTATTTAAAAATAAACTCATTGTGGAGCCTCCCCACCGCTTTCCTTAAACAACGAATAAATATATTAGAATCCAAAATAGCACCTGAATATGGTGTAGCAGAATATCATACCGACAAAGACGATCTGGATATTAATTAGGAGTACCGGATGGTTTAAAACAATTTATTTTAATCAATATCTCAAACCAACCTGACTCGGTAAACGGTTAGTGAGTCACCCAGTTCAATAGTTAAGCGGCAAACTCGCTTACAAAGAATATGTGCATCCTGTACGTTAGCCCGTGTTGTTCATTTGCATTTTTACATCTATGTGGACCAATTTGGTTCTTTTGATCCGAGCTCATCCGTTTACTCAAGCACATAATCCGTATTGAATTTACACCCAGCTTTGCCTTCACGATTCCAACATTAGATCAAACGAGCAACACAATTTTCTCAAGCACACTTTTTTTTAGATTCACAGGATGGCCGTAGCCATGAAGCACATACTTTCGGTTCAAAGATTTTCTACATCCATTCCAAGGATTAAATTATGGCTCGAATTTAGACTATCCAAATTTTGAACTAAAAGCGGAACTTGATATTTTTACAAAATAAAATAGTAGGTCTTACGGACATATGATGAGCATTGAGAATGGGGCATCTTCTGGTTTACTTTAAAATGATGGTTTACTTTAAAATGAAGTGGGTAAGAAAACGACTTATAGTCCGCAAAAAGGATTTAAGATGATTAAAGATCACTTCTATTTGGTATAGATTATTACCCAAATTGGGACGACGATAGGACATTTCACTTTCTTTCGCAATATTTCTGATCATGACTCAACCACTAGCAAAGGGGATTGCTTACTCTCTACCGCGTGTTCTTTATATGCTATGTTTTTGCAATGATGCTGCAATCTTTCGTCTTCGACTTTGCACGGTCTAAATAATGATTTTGCACGGTTTTTAGTTACCACTTTGACACTAATATTAAAATATATCTCATCAATAAATATTAAAGTACCATTTGGGTTTGTCATGTATAAATAGTATTGTTGCATTTGTTTAGCTGAATAATTTTATGTCATAGTCTTAGAATTTTTTATATATAATTATTAAAAATCATAGTCAAAATTGTGTGGATTGAAGACCCAAAAAACATCAAGCGTTTATATTTTGGAACGTAAACCGTCCTTTAGTTTTGAAAATAGAAAAAAAATACTCCGTAACGTAACAATAAACGAATAATAATACTGCTAGGAGTACACCATTTTGCATTTGCCTTATCAGATCATCCTTCCTTTCCTCCTTTCGTACGTAAGCCATGGCCTCCCATCAATCGGCGGCGGCGAAATCAACGCCGCCACCCGCTCCCACCGCCGTAGTCGATCTCGGAAACGATCTCCTCCGCGAGGTCTTCCTCCGCCTCCCCTCCCTCCCGACCCTCGTCCGTGCCGCCCTCAGCTGCCGCACCTTCCTCCACGCCGTCCGCTCGTCCCCTGCCTTCCGCCGCTCCTTCAGCGCCGCCCGCCCACCCCCTCTCCTCGGCCTCTTCTTCGACCCCGACGGCCCCGCCATCCCAACCTTCGCCCCCCTCCGCCGCCGCTCCGACCCCGACCTCGCAGCCGTCGTCCGCGGCGCCGATTTCTTCCTCACCCGCATCCCCGACGACGACAACGCCTTCCCGGGGTGGGCCATCCAAGACTGCCGCGACGGCTACGTCCTCCTCCAGAACAGCAGCACGGAGCAGTTCGCCGCCTACAACCCCCTCACACGGGCACTGGATCTCATGCCCGCGCCGCCTGAGGAGATCTTCGACGATTTCCATGGGGACGTCACCTACCTTGGGTGCTTCATCCTGTCATCCGAAAAGGCAGGCGAACCACTGCGCTTGGTGTACACCTGTCACGACGAGTCGCGGGCGCGCGCCGCCGTGTTCTCATCGGAAAGCAGGGAGTGGAAGATCTTCCCGTGGTCGGAGCCTGTGTCGCCGCATCCTGAGGACAAGTACTGGCTCAAAGTTGGCAATATGGTGAATGGGTCCATCTATTGGATACACGCGAATGAAGCCTACATCCTCGTGCTGAACACCGCGACACTGGAATTCTCTCAGATGGATCTGCCGCCAAGCTTGGTAGGCCGAGATTTCATATTTAGAGTTGGCGAGAACAAGGATGGGGAGCTTTGCATTGTCTGCCCAATTCAGTTCGATCTTTTTGTCTGGGTATGGAGAGCTGGTCTTGATGGCATTGAGATGTGGATGTTCGACAAGAGGTTTCCGTTGGAGACGATTGTCGAGTTCACTGAGGGCACGCTGGAGGAACATGGTGAGCTGAAGGTTGTGGCCATTATCGGTGGATATGTGTACATTTCTACCACTGAGACGTTTGATGATCCTCATTTCCCTTGTTGGTTCCTATCTCTGTGCATGGAGACATCAGAGGTGGACACAATCTTTCAGAAAAGATTTGACAGCCATATCCATCCCTACATCATGGCATGGCCTCCAGCTTTGATTGACAACAACTTGCACCCTCAACTCGAAGGTGCTTGACGAAATGTGGGCGAGGTATTGATATTTCCTTATCTTGGCCACGGTATGTAATTTTCTAGCATTCATGTTCTGAAGATGAGAGAGAGAGAGAGAGAAGACCACTTTTATTTGGAGCTACAAGCAAACTTGAGCTATCTACATTTTGTAGCTTCTTTCAAATGCTTGCTTGAATTCAGTTCTTATTTTCATTAGGTTTTTATTTACCTTAATCACGTCCAAGGACCATCAGTATTAGTCACTTTACCACTAGGACTAGTGTTGAGGTGTGGCAATGAGATACCCACCCATCTGTGAGTACAGTACTTCCAATTTTAACGATCTTAGTGAAGCTTCAATAATATCCAAAATATGTTGTTAAGTACTTCTATGAGTGTGTGCTGTCACTGCTGTGCTGCCATTGCCATCTTAGTTGAGCATAGCCACTAAAGTTATTTCATATTCTACACCAATCTTGCAATTATCGACACAAAGGGATTTGCCATTTTTATTTGATTTCTGAACTTTGAAGTCTTTCAAAACAAGCATTTCGATAGATGGGCCTAATTTAAGGGTTCTCTATACCATTGATGAACTAAGGTACTTATTGTTGGATAACTGGGATTAACAGCCTGCCTCTTTTGGACCGTCGTAGGAACCACACCGACATGGGTTAAAGGCGAAGGTCAAAAGGTGTAACTCAAGTATACCATATTGTTTATATTGGATATATCAACTGCCATCAACACCAATCACCTCAGCTACAATTTTAATCTAATAGAACTAAAGCTCTTTTAAATCAGTGACTCTGTTACTCCTCCTATCCTTGTTTTGCCTTCCATTTCCTCTTATACGCCATTTTATCTCAGAAACAAGTTCTCCTGTGACAGGATACATATGTTTCTTCACAACTTCTATCTCATAGATATATTTAACCACTGAGAAACAATGGGATGAGATGCCAAAATTGTATGCTTTCACACTCAGTCACAATTTCTTAATTTTTTTTGGCTAGTTAGTTTGAATAGTGACGTCTTTCCTTCCGGGAACCAATATATGTTAACCTTTTAGCAGTGAGACCTTCCCTTCTCATTACATTCTGGATACCAAGCGTAACTACTTGCACCTAAGAACTTAGAATTTAGAACTATGATTTTGTAAATTCAAATTCTGATATTCATATTTTCATTCCGTTATTTTGAATGCACTCTATGCATATTGTAGAAGATATCAATTCAAATACTCCGAAGCCGGTTCATCTGCTGGGACATCCGAAGAAAATGCCTTGCTGCATGTGTTGAGAGCATGTATAAATGCTTTCATGCTGGCATTTTCCCTGAGATGTCAATAAACTTGGAAGTTGGAACTTCTTTTTCCTTGTTTACGAACTCTTGGTGATGAGTTATTCTTTTAAGGCTTGAATCTGAAGCTTTAAACCAGCGGTCTTTTCAAGTCGCT
Organism: Puccinellia tenuiflora; assembly: GCA_012064385.1. Lineage (NCBI taxonomy): Eukaryota > Viridiplantae > Streptophyta > Magnoliopsida > Poales > Poaceae > Puccinellia > Puccinellia tenuiflora. The sequence goes on along the minus strand of QRDG01002226.1, from coordinate 43,723 downwards.
TGGAGCTATAGGAGACGCAGCTACAGAAATTCACCTAATGTATCATCAGCAAGCATGACTCGTACATATCTCGTGGTTTCTTTGTGGCCAGATGTTTTCAGGCATAATGCAGATTGCTAGTCCTGTGATCTGCGAGCTAGTTAGTGGCAGCACATAGACACTATTCATTCTGCAGGATTATGCTCTAGAAAAATTTATTCATATGTCAAGTTACCATTCTGCATGAATTGCACAACTTTATGGTGTGTGCTGCATCTATTTTAGTGGCACAGTTACATGTTACCATCTGATTGGGTACAACTACTGCCATTTCAGTTTAGCGGGTCTTACGACTCTGTAGTTGACCTGTACTGTATGTATCATCAACTCAGCAACACATGCCATTTTACAAACTACCACGATTGTACACTATTTTTCTTTCTTTCTCGGTGTCCTTGAAATCCTCAGCTCTGGATCTTGAATCGGTCTCTCCAAGGCATGATCAAATGGTGGTGATGATGATGATTATAAAGGCTGGAAGGTGCCAGATAGATATACTCCGTAGTATAATCTGAGACTGAGATGCTGCATATAGGGTAAACAACGCTGGGTAGTTCTCGCAGCAGTACACACCGGCGTCACCATGCTTGCTCTGTTGCTCACCTCCTATTTGTACAAAAGGATATCGTGTCTCAGTGACCTGTGAATATGAAGATTCCCATCGTGCGTTTATTTGTAGGTGACGAGCAGATACATTGAAATGCTAGGTGGTGCTGATTATACACAAAACACCTAATCTACGGGTGTATTGCGAAGAACACAACTTATTTAACTAATCAGTTGTGATCGATTGCCCCCGCCTTTCCTCCTCCTCCCCGTGGAGGCCAAACCCTAGCCGCCTCCGCCGTCGTGCCCGCGGCGGCTGGCCCGCGCCGTCCCTCCCCTCCCCTTCTCGCCCTCCTCCTCCCGTGTCTGCGCCGCCCCCGTGGTGGCCGGTCGTGGCCGCGCCTCTCTCTCGCCTGGGCCCCTCCCTCCCGCTTCTCCTCCTTCGCCGCCGTCGGCGCGGCTCGGATGGTGCCGGCGGCGGCGGATCTTCTCCCCCAGCTCACGTGGAGGCGTCTCGCGGGGTGACGATCTCCGGCGGCGGTGCACTCTGGGTGGCTGATTGCTACTGATGAAGAGTTGGGTGGTGCCCAAGCGAAGGCGGAGATGTAGCAAGCAGCAGTTTTCCCTCGTTAACGAACCGAGGTTTATCGAACCAGTAGGACCTTGAAATCAACAACAAAGTGAATGTTGAAGATCTCTGGCGTTTAATCTTCAACAGACGTGGACCTGCACACACTCAACCAAAATACTTTGCCCCCAACGGCGGAAATGTTGTCAATCTTTCCGGTCTCGCAGAAAACAAAGCGGTTAATTGTATAGTGAAATAGATGAATTATGAAAATGGACCAGTGGAGTAATGATGATGAAAAGTGACGAATAAAGGTTACAATCAATATAAAAAGATGGACCGGAGGCCATGGGTTCACTAGTGGAGTCTCTCAAGTAAATAGAACATTCATATGATGGGTAAACAAATTACAGCTGGGCAATTGACAAGATTATAACATAAACTTAATCTAGCTATGACAAAGAGAACATGATAATATTTATGGAGGCATCATGACAATGAACAAAGACCGTTGAGTCCAACTTCATCTTTGTCTAAAAAGTCCACCGTGGGATCGCTATCCAGCCTGTCACCCATCGGTATTAAGTTGCAAGCAACCGGCATTTGCATTAAGTAAAGTGCATGATGTAAGCAATTCTAATATCAAAAGAGACATTAACACCGCTGTTTTATCCTTAGTAGCAACAGCACACCCTCGCCCTTAGACGTTTCTGTCACTCGTGCCCAGGAACAAAAGGGGGCATGAACCCACTATCTAGCATAAATACTCCTTCTTAGAGATACACAAAATCACTTGGTCAAAGTAACTACGCACATCGGAGAGCATGCAAGAACATAAATCAACATATAAGAATCATGCATAATCTGATCATAACTTTATAATCCATCGGATCCCAGTAAACACATCACATAGCATTACAATAGTATCTTGATCATGTTAGGCAGCTCACAACATCATAAGACATGAAGCATAAGAGAAAGAGAGACTACCATCTAGCTACTGCCATGGACCCATGGTCCAAGGTGGGACTACTCACAAATCATCCCGGAGGAAGGCATGGCGATGAAGAGCCCTCCGGGATTGATCTCCCCTCCGGCAGAGTGTCGGGATCTGCTTCAGAATCACCCCCGAACTAGGGTTTGCGATGACGGCGCGTCGGGGTGACTTCTCTGGAAAATAATGGCCGCTGATGACGGCAGAGTTGATGGAGGAGAATCTTCTTATGAATCCTTAGTGCGTTCCCCTCTCCCTCAACTATGCCACCAAGCACTCTTGATACCCTGAAAGGAAAATAATATATAAGGGATAGGTTGAGCCTCCAAGTGCAGAGTATGTAGAAGTGGAAGTTTTTCCCCAAGAGGGTGACTCGAGGGTTTAATATCGAACTCTCGGGGAATCAGTAGTGTGGGTTTTATCTCCTTGTCCTTCTCTAGATTTCCTGCAAACAAAGTAGATTGCTTTGTGCCCTCAACCTCACCAAGTGGTTGTCAAGCACAAGGTGTGAGAATGATATTAAGATAATATTGAATGCAAAACAGTAAATAAATATGCAATGGTGGTAAATAATAATGCAAGGATGGTGGAAATGATGATGGATGGTATTTTTGGGGTTTTTATATGTGAATGCAATGAATAAAAGTGTTTTTGTATTTTCTGATTTTAAAATGGCTGAATGTAAAAGATGCTTAAAAGTGGTTGGAAAAGTGTTTCGTATGATTAAAAATGGATCGGGGTTCATGATTTCACACATGCACTCTCTCTTTAATATAGTGTGGCAAATGAGTAGACATAGATTTAACATATGAGATTGCAAACAAGTTCATCGACATGTTACTAATTATATGGGCATCACGTCCTAACATAGAGACCTTTTGATTATTAGTCTCACTTATACTCCACCAAGATGTGAACTAAATCAAGCACCTTAGTAATTAAGATAACATCAGAGTATAGCTTTAAGATTAATGACATGAAGTTAAAATAAACACATGATGGATCTAGTCTTAGGTAGAGGCATGTCACTCCTCATACCTTGCAACATGGTATTTTGGTTTATCCCTAGTGAGGCAACAAAGTAAGGTAAACACCCAATGGATCATGATATTAAGTTGTCAGCTTATCACTTCACCACCCCCGTTATTCCAACTAATGCACACGTTCCCCCACACACGCTCTCATAAACATGCTTGGTCATAACAAGGATACAAGAACGGGGTACATAATATGCATCTACTTTCATAACTGAAACAAACATTGCAATCTCAACATATATTAACTCATAGAAAGATCCACCACAATGGTAATACAACGGTGAACATAATCATGTTCAGCAGCTCATACGGTGCTAATTAGTGAAGCTCAAGAGAGAGAGAGAGAGAGAGATACATATGCTACTGCCACAAACCCATAGTCCAGAGGTGGACTACTCCCTCTTCATCATGGAGATGGTGGAGATGTCGATGGAGAAGAAGGAGACCTCTCCGGCAGGGCTCCGTTGGAGTTTCCCCCCTCCGATCTGCAGCCTCCTGGTCTCTGTTTCTTGTTTCTTTCGTGTGGCGGCCCCCCGTCGAAAAACGTCGGGGGACCTTTTATATAGGCGTTTTTAGGTCACGAGGATGCTTCTGGCGAAGGATTGATGCAAACGGGGCCACGAGGGTAGAATTAGGTGGGCCCATGCGGCCTGGTACTGTAGCCGCGTGGGGCCCCCTATTTTGGCCCTCCGGCCTCCGTTCGTTTGCTTCTTTCGCTCCTAGGTCTTTCTCCTTCCAAAATAATGATCCCCGTAAATTTATAGCTCATTATGACGTCGTTAAGGTCCTGAAACAAATAAAGAAAGAAATAGGGGTTTTCTGCCTGCGCAGGATTAATTCCATAAAAAGGGGAAATCATTATTAATTACCAAAAATCATTAAATAACAGTAATATACCCCTTATATGATGCAAATATGAATGGAATATAACTATTATAGTGCAAAGTTCATGTATGCATTTTAGATGCATCAGCCGCCCTGTCATTTTTAGGGTTAAAGGGATTTTATAGGCGTCGGAGGGGGCCGAGGCGGTGCCCAGAGGGCAAGGGCGGGCCCTACCCGCGGGTCCAAGGGGGGCCAAGGCCGCCACCCGCCTCTGGCCCCTGGGTGCCCCCCCAGGCCGCCCTTTGGTCCTCTGGTGCCTTCCGTCGCATAAAAAAATCTCCGTAAATTTTCAGCTTAATCCGACGATATTTCTTGAATTAAATTTTCTGAAATGCAAAAACAGGAAACTGGCACTAGGCATCTTGTTAATAGGTTAGTCCAACAAAATGCATAGATACTGATAATCCCCAAGAGCAAGGAATCACTATAGCACTATTCGATAAGTATTTGAGTGTCGAACCCACGAGGAGCTGAAGGTAAACTATCTATTCTCTAAAGCCCTATAACCCTCTTATATGGCCTTTTATGCAAAGCAATAAATTTGAGTATGAAAGGAACTAACTAATGGAAGCAAGTGATGTGGAGTAGGTTTATCTAGCAACAAGTTTCTAAGAGCAAGTTTTCTAATGCAAGTTTCTTAAAGTAGCAAGTAGCAAGGATCTCAAGTAGCAAATATCTCAAGGGAGCAAATGTTCTGGCAATTGTTATTTCATTCATGTGGTTGTCACAATTAGTGAAGCACATGTTTTAGTCTTAATTGTTTCTTCTAGAGGGGAGTCATAAATAGGTGTAGCCAAGCAAATGAGCAAATTACACAACTCTTATGATGGATCTCATGGTTAATAAAATGTGCAGCACAAGAATTATTAAGACATAACTGTCCCACCATAGCCTTAAGTTCTAGGGTCCCCCATACATATCCCCCAATAGAGTAACTTCATGATTCGATCTCGGGTTTACATGTCCTCCCAAGTCTCCCTCACTCCATTACCTTACCGGTGATCACCTTACATGCATTCCCCAACATATGCGTGCACTCATACATTGTACATCAAGACAATCATAAAAGATAACAAAACTTGTATGCAACCAATCAACGAACTATTTCACTAATGCCATGAACAAATCACTTCTCAAACATAGATGGAGAGACACAATAGATCAAGGGAAAAGTATATTGCATCATACATCATGTTTTCCAAGATTTTACAGTGGAGAGATGAGATGATCTTGCTGTAGAAGTTGATGATGAACATGCCGGAGGGGGCGTGGAGCCCTCCGGAGGTGGATTCCAGCGGCGTTTCCCCCCTCCGATCTTCTCTCGCGGCAGCCTTCTGTCTCTCTGTTTCTAGTTTTGTGTTACTCCGCTGCCTCCCTGCGAAACTCCTCGGGGGGCTCTTTATATAGGAGTTTTTAGGTCACGAGGAAGATTCGGGAATAAGGATCGATGCAAACGGAGCCACGAGGCCCAAAAGTGGTGGGCCCACGCGGCCAGGTACAAGGGCCGCGTGGGGCACCCTCTTTTGGCCCTCCAGCCTCTGTTTGCTTGCTTCCTTCGCTCCGAGGTCTTCCTCCTTCCAAAAAAATGATCCCCGTAAATTTGCAGCTCATTATGACGTCTTTAAGGACCTGAAATAAATAAGGAAAGAAATAGGGTTTTTCTGCCTGCGCAGGATTAATTCCATAAATAGGGGAAATCATTATTAATTACCAAAAGTCATTAAATAACAGTAATATACCCCTTATATGATGCAAATATGAATGGAATACAAGTGTTATAGTGCAAAGTTCATGTATGCATTTTACATGCATCAGATACTATGTAGCCCACAGGCCATGCTAGACAATCGAAGGTTACTGGGATTACCACTCCCAGGCCAAAACCTTTGGCAGGCGTGCTCGGAATGGATCATCGGCAACACAACACCTCGATCATGCCATGAATACTGGCATAGCTATCAATGCATAATAGAGAGATCAAGACTGCGGAACAACTGGCACATCACAGTCTCTATGACACAAAGAGATCATAGTTCAACTCATATAATTGAGAAAGATAGCAAATGACACATCAGAGGTCACAGACCCAACATTACATCATGCAGAAGCAAATATAGTTGTCTAACAACAAGATCCAAATTATGGCCTAAGAGGCCTACAATAGCATATCCCAGCCAGCCTGTTTTGTGACGTCCCAAGCTGCCACCTGGGAACCCCAGACTACTTGTCGATGTCTACGAAGAACCCACCTTCCTGTTCGGTGACGTCCTCCTCTGAAACAAGTAATAAACAACAAAGCAAGGCGGAGTACGACGTACTCGCAAGAATTAGTAGGGCGATATAGGCCCGATGCTGATTGGGTTCAAAGCTGTATGATAGTTGTTTTGCATAAAGCTAGTTTTCGTTTCATGTAACACTAGGACTCTTGGCACCGACTACTCAGAAGGTTTTTCACAAAGGGGATGAGATAGTAAAACTTTCTTTCTTCGGTTCACCTTGAACCAACAGTAAACAGAAACCACCACTCATCTCCACCAAGGCACTCCCTCGAATCACCCTCGAGGAAATGAACCTTTTTAACGCAAGTTGCCAAATTTTAATTAAGTTCAGGTTTTCTATGATCTTATCGTCCATTCCCATGTTGTCCATAACCGTGGACACGGCTTTTCGAAAAGATTAAACCCTGCAGGGGTGTACTGTTTTTAGCCATTGGTACCGTCCGACCCCTTGCCTGATCAATTAGCTCTCTTCCTGGGAAAGCCGGCAGGGCGGGCGCGGTTAAACCTTTACCTCGCATGAGACTATCCAAGGGTCATCGTGACGACAGGACAAGTTCAGTGCCTATTTCAACACCCTGCCCCATCGCCACATCCTAACACCACCATCCTCATCACAACATCATTCACCAGCAACTCACACGCAAATGGAAAGCGCAAACTAGAGGACCCTTGGATACGCCCGCACAAGTTATTCGGTTAGTAAGGGGCCCATACCACCATGATAACCCACAAGTGTAGGGGATCGTATGTAGCCTTTTCAATAAATAAGAGTGTCGAACCCAACGAGGAGCTAAAGGTAGGATTAATATTCTCTCAAGTTCTATCAACCATTGACACAACTCTACGCACACCAAATGTTTGCTCTATCTAGGAAATAAAACTATAGGAATAAAACGGGTATGAAAGAATAGCTTTGCAAGATAATAAAGAACAAGAAAGTAAATGTTAGTTTCTGCAGCAATAAGGTAACATAAAGTGACATAATATAACAGAACCATGAGTGTGGAAAAGTGGTGGAAGGCATGGCGGAATTGTCCATAATTAATTAGTGAAGCTACTCGATTCATTGTCTTCGATGCAGTTTTCTATGTGGGAGAGGCAAAGCATACACGTTCTCAACTACTTGTGATTACATGTACTATATGATTGGAACATTAGCAAGCATCCGCAACTACTAACATCATTAAGGTAAAAACCCAACCATAGCATTAAGATCATAAGGTCCTCTTTATCCCATACAATGTCAAAAACCGAGATGGGGCTTAGGTTTCTGTCACTCCGGCAGCCCTACCCCCCGGCCTCCTTCACGTACTACAAACCCTATGATGTTATCCATGCGCGCATAAGTATATAATGAGTATAATTCTGGGGTCGGGGCTTTACAAATTGGTATCAGAGCAGTACTGCCTGTAGGAAACCCTTCTATTGGTCGATGTCGAGTCTAGTGTTGTGAAAATTATTTAGAACCTAAAAATGAGTTGTGAAAACCATCTTAGGATTCTTTTTACTCCTTACCCAATTCACTCTAATCTCGAAGACATCGTATCTCTATTTGATTTAACGGTTCTTCTGCTCATCTGGCGATTCAACAATTTAGGTTCACGGGATGGGCTTCTACCTTTAGTTTGCTGGTTAGGTTGCTTCTGTTTCCAGAATCTGAAGTAAACTCCGTTGTTCGCACCCAATGAAGAAGAAGGTGCGAAACATCCGAAGCCATGAAAACATTGCGCACCTAATCGGGTGTTCCTTTCTTTGGGTTATGGCCCATGGTCTTGAATCGAAGGTCCCGGATTGTACGGGAATTCTGGTGTAATGATTCATGAGGGTTGTCACCCATGTGAGCATTATGCTATCCGTGAGTCCTAGTACATGAAGCTGATCTTTAACCCAAGATCCTTCCCGTTGAACCCTGATGTTAATTGTCAAACCCAACATTAGGTTGGCCATGTTGCAGTAATCTTCAATTTGGTGGTTGTAGTCGTAATTGAATTGCGGCAACAAAGCTATTCCCTGTCACGAGCTATAACTGGATATTCTATCATGAAACCATCTGGATCACGACAAGAGTGCTCATAGCGAGTTTCCCAGCTATCTTTGTGCCACCTCCGGTGACACTTTTTAGTAAAACCCTTTCAGCACTAGTTGTTGGAAGAGTGCCAACTTGTGCTTCTGCAACATCTTGGAATTTCTCCTGAGCATGTTTCTTACTCCTGAATTGTTGTCCGACCTTTATCTGTCAGTTGACAGTCAAGTGTTATCGTGCATTGGTGTGTTCCGATGCATGTTACCCTTGTGGTCCGTCAAGACATTCCACATCGGGATGTTAGGAGAAACAAACTCCGGTACCTTGTCCATTTCTCGGACCAGGTCAAAGTATTGTGATTCGCAGAATAAGAGCTTGTCTAGCTTTTGTTCTGCTCCACCTTGGAGTGTCACACTCTTTTATATCAAGAGGTCGTGCCTAGTCTCATGACGTACTTGATGAAGTGATGCTCTTACCCTTCCTTATCCATCTACCTCCGAGCTGCTCGGGCTCGAGAATGTTGGGGATGCATATTGATGTGGTAATCGGATACTCTTAGCAATTGTTATTGTTTTGAAATCCAAGGACTTTGATGGCACTCTTAGCATGATTGGTAATCTGATCATCAAGCCGAGTTTGACTGTGCTACCAAGTCCATTTGTTCAGGTGCACAACTTCGGTCAATAAGTTAGATTCGTGTCGAAAATCTAAAGACCACAGTGTTTCGCTTGGAAAAACAAATTTCCTCTCGCACTCTAGCTCGTGTTCTGGAGCTTGACACTGTAGTCAATTCTTGAGAACCTTACCTCTTGTTAACTGTTGTAACTCCTTCGTCGGACATGTCAAGTCTGAAATATCCGCACGCCTAACCAAATCTAAATCTCAAGCAGAAATGATGGTTGGTGTTTCTTAAGAGTATGACATAGGCCTTGTGTAAATCCGGCAAGTTTGATGTGGTGGTTGCCCTACTTAACTGGAAGGTCTATTGTGATATCCTCTTGCTTTTTCGTAAAATCAACCACTCTCCATGAGGATATTGTGCGACTTATTCTAGAAGTTGCCTTATGGTATCTTTGAAATCTTAAAGGTCCGACCTCCACTTGATGACCTATTGAAGGCTTTTCCGAAGCCTGATAGTGGTATCTAGAACATCGAGGAGAACATTAACGTGGTGTTGCTAAGAACGTCTCTCGGTCGTTTCTCCTACCCTCGTATCGTGGTAATAACTCTTCTGTGAGGATTTCCACTCTATGAGCAATCCTTCCAACAAATCGTTGATCCGTGCCTTATCCTTCCCTTTTCGTTTGAACTTGAAGTTCTAATTATCTCACATGTTATGTGAATTCGTCAGTCGCTTCAAGGCCCAGAACTTTAACTATACGACAAACGTCTTGTTATGTCAAAAGTTGGAGTCTAGAAGTTGTCCTTTCTCCTTACGGTGCTTCAAATCTCTGTGGTCGAATCATCCTAGTGGTGTGAAGTGATGTCCTGATCTTCGTTAAAGATTCCGATAAGTATGGATGAACAAAGTGATCGGTTGTCCTATCCTCTGCTCGACCTTTGTTTGGTCAAGTTGTTCCTAGTTTTCCCCAATGGCTTAAGGTCTTGTGCAAAGTTCATATTTCCAACCTTGGAGAAAACTTGTCTATCACCTTGAGCTATCTTCTGATTTTGCTCGTCGCCACTTCATGCTTGTTAACTTTTGTCTGCAACAAGGAAGATCATCGTGGGATCAAGAAGGTCGTGGAAGATACGTGTTGTCATGTTCCCCTCCTCTCTCTTTCTACTCTAGGAATCTCGGGACGAGATTCTTGTAATGGGGGTAGATTTGTAACAGCCCTAGTTTGGTACCCTAAAATCTGAGCCAGATTTTCACTTTTTCTTTGCATTGCATCATAGCATCCATTATTAAATTGCTAAATTTAATCAAAGCAACAATTGGAAAACAATCAAAGGGAGCAAACACCTTCCCAAATTTCCAACCCCCCCAAATGAAATTGTTAAAATTGGCAAAACCAAATATTCTTGAGCTTCCATATTTGTCCAGGAAGTTCCAAGAATGCATTTCATAATCATTTGGCAATGTCAAAATCTTGCCAAACAATTAAATAAATTGGGACTTCAAATTTGAGTTAAACCAATTCTTAATTTTGAAACCAAGTTAAACATTTCAAAATTTCCAAATAAAAATATAGGGAGCTTCATTATATTATTGGGAGCCTCCATGAATATTTTCACTTATTTGGAAAATGTTTAAGTACCCCAATTAAATGGATTTTGCATTTGATAAAAAATGTCATTTGTAAAACTCTATGAACAAATGTTATGCAAAACTTTTCATTTTGCCACACCAATTTTTGTGGAGCTTATATAAGTCATGGGGAGCTACTTGAATTTTGTAAGAATTTATAAAAATGTTTAAAGGCCTAAATTAAATCCCTAAAAGTCTGCTGGACCAATTAGCAAATAACTTTTAAACAGGAGGGGGGGGGGGGGGCGGCGGTTTCGCAAGATGGACATCTTCTTCACTGTTGCCACAGTGGCGCACTGTGCCGCCATGGCCGTGCCCCTGCGCCCACGTCGCCATGTCCCTGTCGCATTAAGGAGGACCCCCACCCAAAGTGCTCTCGCCTTCCTCTCTCTCTCTCTCCTCTGCTCCCTCTCCCTCTCGGTGCACTAAAACCCTAACCCTGATCCGAGCAATAGCATCAAACACCATGTTTACATAGAGGGGTACAGAGGTTTGTGGGAGAGTGGACCACTGTATACAAGGAGGAATTGGTGATGGAGATGGCGGTGAAGGCGGCGGCCATGGAGGAAAGGGCAAGGCGGAGGCGGCACGGGTGGCACCGGCGGCGGCAACACATGGCGGCGGCCGGCCGGCTAGGGGGAGCGCGCCCCCTAACCCCCTTCCTCCATGGCTTCTTGGTGATGTAGAGGAGCCCTCCCCCTTATAGATGAGGGCCAAGGGGGAGGCAAATTCGTGGCTTTTGGTGGCTGCCCCCAAAACTAGGGTTTCCTCTCTTTATATAGGTGGAGACAATGCTTCCCGGCCCTCCGATGGATGGCCCCTTGATCCAATGGCTCTTGGGCACCTCTAGAACCTTCCTAGGGACCCCTCATATCCTTAATGAGGTCCCAAAGTCATGGCTTGGTCGAATCCTCCAAGTTTGGTAAGATTTGGAGTCAATCACGTCACCAACTTTCGGAATCCCGTAATCAGATATTTGGCCTTCAGTAAAATGGGGATTCCCGGAGCTACGGACCTCCGATTGGGCTGTTATTGGGCTTAAATGAAAGCTATGAAAATTTCCCACAACTTTGCAGGCAAATTGATTTTCAGTTGACATCGTATTCTGGTCGCAAACTGTCAATCTCTGAAATCTGTGGGGTGGACAGATTTCGGGAAAGTCAGAGTCCACCTCCAACAAGGCTCCTTTTGCGTTTTTGCCAATTTCCAAGCGATTCCTACACATCAAAGTGTAAAACAAGAACATTCTGCAATTTTGCAACTATTAATAGGTTAGTTCAAATAAATCATAAACTTAATATAAAAACAAGTGTCAAAGGCATAAAAGTAGCATGAAACAATAAAAAATTATAGATACGTTTTGGACGTATCAACATCCCCAAGCTTAATTCCTACTCGTCCTCGAGTAGGTAAATGATAACAAAATAATTTTTCATGTTGAATGCTAGGATTATGTCTTCAACAAATGCATGACAAATGCTAAATAGATAATGAAACTTAAGCAATTATGTTAGCTAATGAAAAGATAACAACGAACTAGGAGTTAATAATATGAAATTATAAACATTAACAAAATTATAGTGATCATAATAAAGAATGGTAGAGTGGTCTCTCGCTTGCCCCTTTAGTAGAGCAAAACATAAATGCCGGGCACCTCTGAAGATATTAAAATGGCGACTAGATGTAAAGTTTTCAGAATTGAGAGAGTATCTCAAACATGCTCCAATCATTAAGACTTTGGGACAAAGCACATTATACTTAGAATGACAGCAATGCTCTATAAGATGGTGCTCAAACAAGGATGATGACTCAACAGAAATATAAAAGAAAGACCCTTCGCAGAGGGAAGCAGGGATTAATCATGTGCTAGAGCTTTTTATTTTAATAAACAGAAGTCAAACAGTTTTGAGAAATGCATACTTTCGTCAATGAATTCACAACAGAGAGTCTATCTAGTCCCCCATAACAAGCAAGGCTTTTAGACTTGTGAGAGCAGCTGGTTTTTTAGAGGAGCGAGTACACTCCTCTTTCTCCTTGGTTTCACCACTGTCCAATGTTTGAGCTGATTTCTCAGATTTGCATTGCGCGGAGGAGAATGATGAGTTATTTTTATATTTTGCTTAAGCTACTCTCGGGTTGATTCAGGTGAGGACGTAATCCATCAACACCGGGTGAAAGGGAGGAAATGACCTTGCTTGTCACAAGTTATATCTAGCCCTCTACTGCTTCCTCATGAGCTAAAAACAGAGACATAAAGAGAAGCATTTTTGAATGATTTAAAGGTATAACATGACAAATTTACTCAGAATGGCGGTGAAATACCATATGTAGGAAGGTATAGTGGACTCAGCTGCAATACTTGGGCTTAGGGTATTGGATGCATGAGCAGAGTTCCCACTCAGTACAGGTGAAGGCTAGCAAAAGACTGGGAGCGACCGATCAAGAGCACTACTGTCATAATCATACTTTGCGACAAAATTAATCAATGAATAGACCATATGAGTGATACTACAATTTTAAGCATAGTAAACCGTCAAGGCATAACAGACTGTATTTTTTGTCTTTTACATGTGTGAACATGTGCCAAGTCAATCCGAATAAATCTTTTGGAGGAGGATCCCACTTCACCATACCACATTATGAACAAAATAACGCATGTTAACATCAAAATAACATATTATACCCTCTTAGCTAGTTGAGACTAACCATAAGAAAACATGAACTACGAAGCAACATTATACACACAACATTTTTAAGTTTAAATAAATAACTAACCAACCAAATAAACCCCAATCAACTCTCCAGAAAGGGTATAAATAAAAGATATAACAATCAGCTCATTATTTTGATGGTGCATGATGCTAACAGAAAGATATAACAGATAATAAATTAAGATACAAACGCTCCAAGTTTATGCAAGTTTCTATGTTGCTCAAAAAACAAAGTTTGAAGGTTTGCAAACCGAGAGGTTGTTGATGTATAGGGATGCAAAGGCATCCCCAAGCTTATGGTTTTGACCAATCTTGGGTATTTCTCAATTTGATGTTCCTTCATTCCCTGCGAAAAAACTTCAAAACAAAAACTCTCCCATTCTTTTTCTACGGTTAGACATTAGTATACTAAAGATGACATTTCCAGAGTGCTGCCATTAAACTAAAACAAATTTTGTTTTCAAGTTACAGGGAGGTTTCTTAAGTGGCCAACTTTAAAATAATGGATGAGATCCAAAAAGAATCAAATGAAAATGCAAAGAGGCCACTTTTGCAACAAAAGTCAGAATCTGTCCAGAAAAACAGCAGCTGGAAAACTTAATTTTTAAGTAAACTTAAGCATCTCTTAAATTTTTGCCAATTTTTAACGTGTAGAGGATTAGTTGATACTTTCTATGTAAAAAATTTGTGACATTTCGAGCTTCCAGTAAAACATGAAAAATCGGGCAGTGAACAGCAAATTCTGATAACAGAAAAACCACTTTTTAATTATGCATCAACTAAAACCAAATGGGTAAAACTTGGTACTTTATTTTTGAAAAACTAAAATACCAGAGGAAAAAACAAAAACAAATGGAAAGTAAAAACAAACCGACGCTCCAAGAATAGCACATAATATGTAAAGCAATAAAAATATAGTACCACGGGTGAAAACTGATGATTGTCGATGAAGAAGGGGATGCCCAAGGCATCCCCAAGCTTAGACGCTTGTGACTTCTTGTATATTTCAGAGGAGGTCCATGGGAACCTCCCCAATATTGAGCTTTTATCCCTTCTTGATCTTTCTTCATCACCTCACTCTTGAATACTTGAAAACTTTCTTCACACAAAACTTCTAATAAACTTCATTAGAGGGTTAGTTCTCAAACAAAATAATCCACATTCAGTTCTCACTTAACAAATTAAATGAACTTGTTCCTAAACATTAGCTACTGCCACAAAGATCTAAGTGATGTTCCGGGATAAAAAGAACTCCACTTTGCCCGTAAAAGAAGAAATGTAAGAACAAAGACAGAATCTGTCAAAAACAGAGCAAAATGTAAAGATGGTTTTTTTTCGGGATACTGGGACACCTCAAATCAGAAAACTTAAAACTAATGAAAGTTAGAAAAAACCCTGATGATTACTGTAAAAAAATTGCAGACCCATATCACGTTTTGCGATTTTTTAGAATTTCGTATGGTGACAGATAGAAATCTGTTTCTGGACAGCAACTCAAAATTTTAACTTTCCTCTCATTAGAGGCTATTCTTGGCACAAAAACCGAAACAAAAAGGATACAAGGGAGTTGCTACAGAGGCAGCAACACCCAAACACAAAGAAAAACAAAAAGAAACAAAAAGTAAAAAAATGGGCTGCCTCCCATGAGCGTTTTTCTTTAATGCCTTTTAGCTAGGCTTATTTTAATGATGCTCTCATAAGATTAAGAGTTGAAACAATAAGGAGAGCATCAAGAAGCAAATATCAAACACATTTAAACCTAACCCTCTTCCTGTGCATAGGAATCTCTTGTAAGAAAATAAATCATTGAAACATAATGTTACTAGCATAAGAGGGCAAAACAAATGCAACTTCAAAACTTTCAACATAAAGAGAGGAGACTAAATATTATGAGATATTTAGGACCATGTTTTCCTCTCTCATAATAACTCTCAGTAGCATCATAAGAAAATTTTAATAATATAGCTTTCATAATAAAAATACTTGCAAAACTCCACATGCATACAATTATTATATAAGGACAATATGAGTAATATAGATCATGAACGAGACAACCTGATATTCGTTGATGAATAAGGAAGGATGCCTCGGGCATCCCCAAGCTTAGATGGTTGAATCTTCTTGAATATTCTCTTGGTGTGTACCTGGTCATCCCCAAGCTTGAGCTCTTGCGTCTTTTCGTTCAACTCATATCACCACATTGATTGGATCTTTTAGACTATAGCCACATAAAACTTGACAAAACTCATTAGTAGGGTTAGTACTTGTTAAATAAAATCCACTCATGTTCAAGCATTGGCAAATTTCACAATGTTTATTGAACATTAGCCACTTTAATACCGAGGTTTCTTATTATTTCTGTTGTCCGTCGAAAAACAAAGGAAACTTTTGAACCCTAAGTACAATATTGAATAAACACACAAATCTGTCAAAACTGAACAATCAGGAAAGATCGATTTTTAAGGGGAACCTACGTAGCTCAAATCAGAAAATTCAAAACTAATGAAACTTATATAAAAGTATAAGTCTTGCTGTAAAAAATTATCAGAAAAAGATAAAATTCTGGTGATTTTAGGAATTCCGTGCAACAGACGCATAGAATCTGTTTCTGGACAGCAAAACAATAAACTTGCATCATAAATAAACTAAAGGACATATATACATTTTATTTTTATATTATAGTGGTATACACACAATATATACATGTTTTTATCTGAGAAGCTTACATGAAAATATTTGCTTTGGTTTCATAGGCATGAACACAAGTGTTCAAGGTCGACCCCCACTTAACCATTACTCATCTTTCCAATCACTTCTCTTTTTGAAAAAGTTTTAGATAACAAGTAGAACTAAATTTTTTTTGTAATTTGTGCTCCCTATCCATACTAAGATAGAAAACAACTTTCAACTGAAAGTAAAAATTACTTAGAGGTAAAGCAAACAAGTGCACACAAGAATATTCATCCCACGCTATTGCTCCCCGGCAACGGTGCCAGAAAAGGTCTTGATAACCCACAAGTGTAGGGGATCGTATGTAGCCTTTTCGATAAATAAGAGTGTCGAACCCAACGAGGAGCTAAAGGTAGGATTAATATTCTCTCAAGTTCTATCAACCATTGACACAACTCTACGCACACCAAACGTTTGCTCTATCTAGGAAATAAAACTATAGGAATAAAACGGGTATGAAAGGATAGCTTTGCAAGATAATAAAGAACAAGAAAGTAAATGTTAGTTGCTGCAGCAATAAGGTAACATAAAGTGACATAATGTAACAAAACCATGAGTGTGGAAAAGTGGTGGAAGGCGTGGCGGAATTGTCCATAATTAATTAGTGAAGTTACTCGATTCATTGTCTTCGATGCAGTTTTCTATGTGGGAGAGGCAAAACATACACGTTCTCAACTACTTGTGATTACATGTACTATATGATTGGAACATTAGCAAGCATCCGCAAATACTAACATTCATTAAGGTAAAAACCCAACCATAGCATTAAGATCATAAGGTCCTCTTTATCCCATACAATGTCAAAAACCAAGATGGTGCTTAGGTTTCTGTCACTCCGGCAGCCCTACCCCCCGGCCTCCTTCACTTACTACAAACCCTATGATGTTATCCATGTGTGCATAAGTATATAATGGGCACCATAGGACTGTACCATATTGACATACAACTCGAATCAACCAAACATATTCAATAATTCAACCATATGACAAAAAGAACTACACAAACATGACATAGATCATTAGATAAAACTTTATAGCATCAAACACCATGTTTACATAGAGGGGTACAGAGGTTTGTGGTAGAGTGGACCACTGTATACAAGGAGGAATTGGCGATGGAGATGGCGGTGAAGGCGGCGGCCATGGAGGAAAGGGCAAGGCGGAGGCGGCACGGGTGGCGCCGGCGGCGGCGACGCATTTCGGGGGCCGGCCGGCTAGGGGGAGCGCCGCCCCCTAACCCCCTTCCTCCATGGATTCTTGGTTCTGTAGAGGAGTTATCCCTCTTGTAGATGAGGGCCAAGGGGGAGGCAAATTCGTGGCTTTTGGTGGCTGCCCCCAAAACTAGGGTTTCCTCTCTTTATATAGGTGGAGACAATGCTTCCCGGCCCTCCGATGGATGGCCCCTTGATCCAATGGCTCTTGGGCACCTCTAGAACCTTCCTACAGACCCCTCATATCCTTAATGAGGTCCCAAAGTCGTGGCTTGGTCGAATCCTCCAAGTTTGGTAAGAGTTGGAGTCAATCACGTCACCAACTTTCGGAATCCCGTAATCAGATATTTGGCCTTCCGTAAAACGGGGATTCCCGGAGCTACGGACTTCCGATTGGGCTGTTCTTGGGTTTAAATGAAAGCTATGGAAATTTCCCACAACTTTGCAGGCAAATTGATTTTCAGTTGACGTCGTCTTCTGGTCTCAAACTGTCAATCTCTGAAATCTGTGGGGTGGACAGATTTCAGGAAAGTCAGAGTCCACCTCCAACAAGGCACCTTTTGCGTTTTGCCAATTTCCATGCGATTTCTACACATCAAAGTGTAAAACAAGAACATTGTGCACTTTTGCAACTATTAATAGGTTAGTTCAAATAAATCATAAACTTAATATAAAAACAAGTGTCAAAGGCATAAAAGTAGCATGAAACAATCAAAAATTATAGATACGTTTTGGACGTATCACCCCACCGATGGTAGCACGCTAGTCTTGGTTCAAGAGGTAAAGAACTCGCACCTAGGCGGCAAGAATGAGACAAAACACCACCAACCTTGATGGCAACTCACCCCAGCCTTTTAGCAATTATTAATTAACACAAGTTTCCACCACTGTCTGACATTCCATCAACTTCACAATTATGGAAATAATCATCGGACGACTAAGCATTCGACTAAGCATGGCTAAGCATAGCTAAGCATAACATACATCAGGTATGAATTAACTCAGGCCAACACATCAAACCTATGGATAATAGGAGGGAAACAGGTGTTGGTGTAGGGAACATGCAATTCATAGGATACTCTATCCATTGGCAAAAAGTGGTCTCTAGAATCAAATGCAATATTATGGTGGAGAAAATACTTGTACTAATAGGATGAGATATGCACAGAAGGTTAGGTTAGCTCTTGCCTTGCTGATAGTGCTGGTCGCGCGGGTCGTCGAGGTATTGTGGTGGAACCTCGACTCCGGAATCTACCGAAACACAAACCATAACAGGAAAACGAATATAAATAACACGAATACAAAGGTGCAATGCACACTCATGATGAGATGGTCAAATTATGCACTAAAATGGTCTTGGGCATGTCCCACAAGTAAAATGGAACCCCAAAAATAATTATCGCAATTAACGGGTTATAACTCCATATTTAACTTAGTGAATTAAGCATTTACCCAAAATGTCCAGTACTAAAATATGAGTTCTACATGCATGAAAATGACATTATTAGGTAGGTATTGTTCTCCTGATCATTTTGGTACTTCGTTTGCAATTTTTCGATTAACGATGAAGAAATGGTGAATTAAAAGGTTATTCAATTTAAATCATTTTAACCAATTCGAAAATGACATCAAAGGAAAAATTGTTGTCATGCTGTGAGATTAACATAACTAGGTAGCCTTTGTTTTGCTGATCATTTTGGTATATCATTTGCAATTTTTGGATCAATATTTAACAAGTTATGATTTTTCCAATTATTGATTTAAATCTACCTTTTTAGTTAATTTTTTATAAACAGCACAAAAATTAATTCTACAACTTTCTCAAATGGCATAATCTTGTAGTTCATTAATTGCTGAACAATTTGACAGCTCATTCATGATTTTTGGATAATTATTCTTCAAGTTATGAATTTTCCAAATTTAGATTATAATCTGCCATTTTAGTTATTTCAATTTAACAGCAAATTAAAATATTCATTTGAACATGTAAATAGAACTAACAGATAGATATTAATTCCCTGAACATTTGGAGATCTTATTTGCTCTTTTTGGAGCAATATTCAAATTGTTATGAATTTCCCAAAAGGTGATTTAATTCTGCCCTTTTAGTATTTAATCGATAAAGGCAAATTAATTTAACCAAATAATTCAACTAAGGGTACCAACATGTAGGGTTTATTCTCCTGAGCATTTTAACATATTATTTGCATTTTTATGAATTTGAAAACTCCAGATATGAATTTCCAAATTTTTAAAAATACTCACAGATAATTTTGTATTTCATAAATAATTTCAGAAACAAGATTTCATTTGCATGTGTGAGTTACATATTTGGGTAGGTTATGAATTTGTGAACATTTTGGTGTATCAAATGCATTTTTCTGATTTACCATTTAAAAGATATTG
The DNA here is from genome assembly GCA_012064385.1 of Puccinellia tenuiflora. Lineage (NCBI taxonomy): Eukaryota > Viridiplantae > Streptophyta > Magnoliopsida > Poales > Poaceae > Puccinellia > Puccinellia tenuiflora. The sequence continues at coordinate 24,044 of QRDG01002226.1, read as the reverse complement.
CAAATAAAATATTTCTGTTAAATTCTAGAAATTCAGTAAATCATTTAAAAAAAGGATTATTGACGTCACCATGTGACATCACCTATGAACTGCGGCCAAAATCCTCAAGTTTCTCTCGATTCAGCCCGAATTAGGAGCAAAGGGTGGTTGCGTTGGAACGAGGAGGAGGAGAGAAACACGGTGGTGGCGGCGCTGTGACCAAATGGTAACCGGAGAAGTTCCGGCGAGCACGTCCAGCGGCGGAGCGGCACGGTCGACCACGACGATGACGCTCTAGCACGAGATAGGCTGAAACGAGACTACCTACGTGCTCTACTCGGCGAGAGAAACCTAACGGTGGCGGCGCCGCTAGCTATTGGTCGCCGGAGCGACCATGGCGACGGCGCGCGGTTGCGGCGCACGGTGGCGAGCGACGCGGCGACGAACCAGAGCGAGAGGACGACGAAGAGGGGGTCCTGAGGACCGGGTGCTCACCATGAATATGATGAAGGGTTCGAGGAGGCCGAAGGAGGCGAGGCAGCGACGAGCGCGAGCTCGAACAGCGGCGGACGGAGCGGGAGGGGATCGGACGTCGAGGTCAATTGCGGCGACCCCGGGCCGATTCCTTCGGCGTGGAGGTGCAGCACGGCGAGGTGGTGAAGATGGCGTCTTCCATTTTCTCCGGGGCGGCCTCGGTCGCCGGCGTGCGTGACGGCGGCGGACGTCGGGCAGGAGCTTGCTCGGGTTAGGGTTAGGGTTTTAGGGCACCGAGAGGGAGAGGGAGCAGAGGAGAGAGAGAGGAAGGCGAGAGCACTTCGGGTGGGAGTCCTCCTTAACGCGGTAGGTACACGGCGACGTGAGCGCACGGGCACGGCCATGGCGGCACAGTGCGCCACTGTGGCGACAGTGAAGAAGATGTCCATCTTGCGAAAAAAAACCCTTACAGTTTAAAAGTTATTTGCTAATTGGTCCAGCAGACTTTTAGGGATTTAATTTAGGCCTTTAAACATTTTTATAAATTCTTCCAAAATTCAAGTAGCCTCCCCATGACTTATATAAGCTCCACAAAAATTGGTGTGGAAAAATGAAAAGTTTTGCATAACATTTGTTCATAGGGTTTTACAAATGACATTTTTTTATCAAATGCAAAATCCATTTAATTGGGGTACTTAAACATTTTCCAAATAAGTGAAAGTATTCATGGAGGCTCCCAATAATATAATGAAGCTCCCTATATTTTTATTTGGAAATTTTGAAATGTTTAACTTGGTTTCAAAATTAAGAATTGGTTTAACTCAAATTTGAAGTCCCAATTTATTTAATTGTTTGGCAAGAATTTGATTATGCCAAATGATTGTGAAATGCATTCTTGGAACTTCCTGGACAAATATGGAAGATCAAGAATATTTGGTTTTGCCAATTTGAACAATTTCATTTGGGGGGGTTGGAAATTTGGGAAGGTGTTTGCTCCCTTTGATTGTTTTCCAATTGTTGCTTTGATTAAATTTAGCAATTTAATAATGGATGCTATGATGCAATGCAAAGAGAAAGTGAAAATCTGGCTCAGATTTTAGGGTACCAAACTGGGGCTGTTACATCCACCTCCTGAACATTTCACTCCATTGGCCCAACCTCATTTGCGCAATATTTGGAGTATTTTCTTTGTAATGCCCTTTTCATGCCTAATTGCAATTTCCAAAGCAACCCCTAGCTACAAAAATCATTTGGCATTGACACTTTTCCAAATTGACAATATCCCATACAAAACACCATATCCACCATATCAGGCCAACATCATTTGAGTAAGTGCACTTAGCATACCCATGTCATTAGGGAATTCTTGGACACCAAATTATTTGACCAACTTCCAGATGTCCAATTGAGCTCCAACTCCACACACATGCTATCTACATCTGATATAACCTACTGTGAATTTTGGGGATTTTTCCGAGTTGTGCAAGGCCTTAGTCATTTCATCAAGCACCTGGCGTAGCCTCGGTTTTCTGAAAAGTTTACACAGCAAAGTTTGTCCCCTTCGAGTGTTTCTTGTTTTGTTGCGTTGTCCTAGCCTCTACTAACCAAGTGGTGAAGCTGTTTCCCGTTTGGTGCTCCGAGTCGACGAGAACGCGACAATGCCGCTCGCGTCGCGCTCTAGACGTCCTGGACGCATGCGTTGGTGTGAACTAGACCTGATTAGCCCTAAACCTTGCCTAATACCCACACAATAACTTCCCTGTGTAGTACTATTCGTCCAGCTCGGCCTTCCTATCCAGCTCCCCGTTCTTATCCCTTCCTTTTATTTTTTTGAGGAAACTCGTTGCGTTAAGGCAACGCAAGCCGCCTCCTCGTTCCCGGCTATAAAACAATAGCTCAAGCTGCTTCCGCGCGCCTCACACCTCACTCTCCTGCCTCCCCTGCCTCCCCATACTTCCCCAGTCCAGAGGGCAAATGGAGCTCGGAATGCCCGAGCCCCTGCTCGAGATCGTGCATGGCTGTCATGGCCAAGCCTCGGGCAAGCTCATGCCAACACCCTCAGCCTCCCCCACCCCCTAGCCCTCCACGCGGACATGATCGAGTGCGGCACTCCTGTCCCCACCATCGTCGCATACTCTCGGGCACCTATCGGTCGGCGTCGACGCCCGTCACTCGTCCGAACTCGTACGTCCCCGTGCGTGCTCGCATGGTTGTGGACGAAGACGTCGGCAGCGTCCCCGTCCGCGCCTTCCTCGGACACGGTGGAGGTCGGCAACCTCGTCGCCGCCCTCGGCCGGCCTTCGAAGCCACCTCCTTCGCCATCGTCATCGTCTCCCGAGGCCCCGCCATGGCCACTTCTACGTCGGTCGTGGTGGTGACCCCGCGGTCCTCTGGCGCCCCTCGACCCACCCGCGGGCGTGGCAAGGTCTGGCGTGGCCGCTCCTGTCGCCGACGTCCTCCCCGGGGCCGCCAGTCGCCGGCGCCCTCGTTCTCCCGTTTACGTCTTCCTGCAGAGAAAGCGCACTCTCAGAGAATATGCGACCAGCCTAGCCCAGTTAGAATGAGCCCGTTCTGTTTTTTTTTCCGAGTAAGCATCGGATAGCTATTCGTTGCCGAGCCATAAATTTTGATCCGTAGCTCCGTTTGAGGTGTTTTCCACAATGGCAAAACTGAGACCCTAGCACGCGACGTGTTTGCGACTTCCAAGTCAAATGGCATCGAACCTTGAAGGCAAGCTAACCACTTGCTGTGAACGCTCAAGCGAGGATCGTTGTTTGCATATTACCATGCCATATATGTGCATTTGTTTGTTTATCGCATGTGAACTGTGCGTCATGAGATATCATGACTTTGTTTTCATTCTTGTAATACGATAAACCCATGTCCCATGGGTTGAGTTCCGGTACCCCGACTAAATACACGTTGGGTCCTGCCCAAGTGGATTGAACCGGCTACTTTTCTGTAGAGTTGTGGCGTGTGTTGGACGGTACCATGCACCACTCCCCATTCCGGCGACGATGGACTGGGGGAACCGCCGCAGTCAATGGAATGGAGGAACGGGATCGCGTGGACGCCTCCACTAACTTTTGTAGTCGACCTGTGGCTGTCACTAGTCGGAGGTATCTCCGCCATCGCCCGGTTGACGCTAACCAACTGTGCTATTTTATTTTCTTTTACTCAACCTGTGGCAGGCCCCTAACCGCCCGGTTGACTGTGCTATTTTATTTTCTTTTACTCAACCTGTGGCTGTCACTGGTCGGAGGTATCTCCGCCATCGCCCGGTTGACTGTGCTATTTTATTTTCTTTTACTCAACCTGTGGCTGTCACTGGTCGGAGGTATCTCCGCCATCGCCCGGTTGACTGTGCTATTTTGCTTTCTTTCGATCAACCTGTGGCAGGCACACTCGTCGCCCGGTTGAATTTATTCGCCTTTGTTGGTTTATTATGTGATTATTATTGCTCATCATAACCTGTGGACTAATCCTTTATTGTGTTGGACTAATCCTCTATTGTTTGGACTTGTTGTTGAATGAAACTGGACTAAATGAAAACCACCTCCAAACATCGATAGGGTCACTCCATAGTGCCACTAATCTGAGCATTGAAGCACTACCACTGTCGCCCAAATGGGAGAGCCATAGCCTATGTAACCTATCAAGCCTCATTTGATGCTACCCACTTGGCAAGTCTAGTCGGATACTGCATAGTTGTGGTCGGGGCTAGTCTTGCGAAGGTTCCGGAGCTAGGCGCCGCTCATGAGTTGGGGACGTGCTGGATTCACTTCGTCATAAGACATAGAGTTATGTTGGTAGCTATATAGGTAGTGTCTTGGTAGCGTGAATGGTTATGTAAGTGTATCTTGCTGAGTTTGATTTAAGGATGATATCCTAAAGTGCCGGCGGAGTAAGGTGCATTTTGATGAGTGGTAACTGCAACCTCTCGAGAGTGTGTCAACTAGCAGCTAGACTTGTTCCTAGATTATGGAACAGTTCAATGTCGGTCACACTATTGTCCTTTGTCGAGTCTAGAGGTTAAACTTAAGTTCGGTTTGAAAGAAAGATGAACAACCTGATTTCACTAAAGGAACAATAAGCTGATGCAGGAAATATCACTTGAGTTGAGTGAAAAAATGAGGCCAGTGGGCCTAGCAGTTGACATATGGTAAGGCCGTTGAGCCTAGTTGTGATGACAAGTGATGTTTAATATTTGGTACCAATGGGTACACTCTTTATTCGTCACAGGTAAGCTTTTTGTGTGATCGCCGGTACACGATCCAACCCCACCTGGCTTGGACTCTGTACTGGTGATACCCCATTATTTGCTTATGCCATGATTTGTTGTGTTGCCTTGTTGCTACCCACTTGGACTGCCGTAAGTAGACACTCGTCTTGTTTAGATTATTATTGTTGCTAGCTACTTGTTGACTGATTGCTTGACTATTCATGTCTTGTGGTTATTTTCTTGCGAGTACGTCATTGTTCTCAGACTGGCTTTTCATGTGGCCAGACGTTGAGAGGATTCATCTTCTACCATAGCAAGGAGATGGAGCAAAAGCGTGCTAGGATCAGTAGCCCAGCCAGATGCCTGTGGAATGGATCCCCTCCAAGCCGTTGCTGTATCTATGTCTTCCGCTGCCAGTTAAACTCTGTCCCGTGCCATACTTGGCCTTGATAATTTTTCATGCCTTTATGGCCATGTAAAACCATTTGTAGCCCTTTGGGCCTGATTGTGTAATGATATTTCTGCTATGTTGCATTGTCGTAATGTGCATCCGGATATCCTGGGCTGGCGCACGGGGCGACCGCCTCTCTGGCGATATGTATCAGAGGGGGTGTCACACTGATGCATGTAAAATGCATACATGAACTTTGCATTATAATACTCATATTTCAATCATATTTGCATCATATAAGGGATATATCATTGTTTTATAATGATTTTGGGAAGATTTCATAGTTTTTCTATTTTTATGGAATTAACCCTACACTGGCAGAAAACCCTATTTTCTATATTTTGATGTTTCAGGGACCCAAACGACGTCCAAATGACCTGAAAATTTACGAGCATCAGTTTTTGGAAGGAACAAAGCATAGGAGCGAAGGAAGCGAAAAAGTGGAAGCCCGAAGGCCAAAAGAGGTGGGCCCACATGGCCAGATTCCTTGGCCGCGTGGGACCCATCAACTTGGCCCTCGTGGCTCCGATGCCGTCGATCTTTCTTCCAGAAGCTTTGTCTTGACCTAAAAACGCCTATAAAATAGTCTCCTGCTGCCTTTCGGAAGAGAGTGCCGCCGAAACACAGAAACCACGAAACAGAGACCTAGAGCTGCAGATTGGAGGGGGAAAACTCCAGCGGGGTGCTGCCGGCATGGTCTCCATCTTCTCCGACGACTTCTACACCGTCTCCATAATGAAGGGGGTTTGTGGTGGTAACTTGATCTAATCTCTCTATGTATGATCACTGTTGAAGTCCATATGATGTGCCTTGCATGAGTATGGATCTATCTATGTAAGTCCTATGGTGGATATTGTGGTATGAGATGATATTTGTTATGCATTTACCGTTGTGTTGGATCTTTTATGACTTGTCATACTTTGGAGATATTCTATGATGCATGTGATGGTTTGATTTATGCATAATGCCTTGTTTATCCTTGTCATGAGGTGATTTACACCACCAAGTGTGGGTAGATGAGAGAGATGTGGTCATACACACGAAATATGAATCATTGCACTAGTGTTTAGAATATTGTCCATTAAGAAGTATGATGTATGTAGGTACGGGATGGCCGAGGTGACAACGGCATATGTATTGAGTGACACAATACAGCCCAACATCCTTTATCTGGGGGTAAAAAGGAAGAAGTATGATGTGGGAGTGACAGCAAACCACGCTAGCCTTATGAGGGTGACTTAGCAACACAGATGATTATTTCTTTCAACTATGTGTTTTAGGACATGTAGCCATCATAGAAGTTTACCATTAGAGCATGACAATTGTGTGTACTTTTTATCTATAACATGATAATCACCATAGATGGGAGAGAGGATTGAGTGAACCCATGAACCCATGTCCATTTTTCCTATAAGAGAAAACCTTTGTCTTGTTGATGCATCTAAAATGCATACATGAACTTTGCATTATAATTCTCATATTTCAATCATATTTGCATCATATAAGGGTTATATCATTGTTTTATAATGATTTTGGGGATAATTCACAGTTTCCCCATTTATTTGGAATTAACTCTGCACTAGCAGAAAACCCTATTTTCTATATTTTGATGTTTCAGGGACCCAAACGACGTCCAAATGAGCTGAAATTTTACGGGGATCATTATTTTGGAAGGAGGAAGACCTGGGAGCGAAAGAAGTCAACGAACGGAGGCCGGAGGGCCAAAATAGGGGGTCCCACGCGGCCTGGTACTGTAGCCGCGTGGGCCCACCTAATTCAGCCCTCGTGGCCCCGTTTGCATCGATCCTTCGCCCTGAAGCTTTCTCGTGACCTAAAAACGACTGCATAAATAGTCCCCCGAGGAGTTTCGCAAGGAGGCGGCGGAGAAACACAAAACCAGAAACAGAGAGACAGAAGGCTGCCGGCGGAGAAGATCGTAGGGGGGAAACGCTGCCGGAATCGCCTCCGGAGGTCTTCTCCATCCCCCCTCCGGAGTCTCCATCAACACCACCGCCAAGACCAGCACCATCTCCATCACCATCTTCGTGATCCACTTCATCCCCCTCATAGTTTGAGATTGGTTGATCCCTAGCTATTGTCTAAGTGCTATTTTACATGTTTGTGAATTGCTACTTGTCATTGTTTTGTGGGGAGATCGTAGTTTCAGATTGTGTTGTATCACTTGTACCACTGAATCGTATCATGTCTTGGCGTTGTGAGTAGTTCTCTCATGTTCCTGGGGGTATAGGATGAATAGCAATGATTTATATATGACATGTGTTGGTATCTTGTCTAGTTTTTATCTTTGATGTTATTCTATGATGGTGTTGTGCGAACGTCGACTGCATATCACTTCACCTATATGGGCTCATAGGAGAACACTATGATGTAATGAATTGAGGAGGACTTAGGGGGACATGTAAACCTGAGACCAAGTTATGAAGTTACTTTATGGGGTATTAGTATCGGGGACATTAAAGATTAATGCTATGGTGGGACTTTATGTCTTAATAACTCTTGTGTAGTTATTTACTTGGCACCTTGATCCATCATAAGAGGTGTAGTTTATTTATTAGCTATTCCTAATTATGGCTCCGTCCAAAGAAGATTAAAACTTGATAAAATGTTTACTTTGTTGTTCTAGAAATATTTATGCCATGAAGTCTAGGTAGCCCTTGGGAACTCTCTCCACCTATAAGAAACACACACTTGAGCTTGTCCTCTTGCTGCATAGAGGATTGGGCTTTCTCTCTTTAAGACCTTTCACTTGTCATATTGCATTCTTAGCATTTTACTTTCTTGCAATCTATACACCAAAAACCCAAAAACACTTGCATCATTTAATCATTTTAGTTTGTCTAGTGCATAGATAATAAGGGAAGTGGCACTCTTATTTGAAAGGATAAATACTTATACCTTCTACTCCTCGTGGGATCGATACTATACTTACACATCGAAGACTTCAACGATCCCCTATACTTGTGGGTATCACTTGTCCTCTTGCATTGAAGAGGATTGGGACACTTTTACATTCCTGTTTTGTTACATTAAACTTCCATCCATTAAATCAATAATCTTGTTCTTTAAACTTGTCTAGTGCAAAATCAACTAAAACTTGTGACACCCCTCCCCTCCCCGTCCCCCTCCCTAACCCTAACCCGCCGCCGCTGCTAGCCCGTCCGCAGGTAGCCGCCACCGATGACTGGGGAGCAGCGACGCCGCCATCTCCTTGATCGACGCCTCCCCGTATGCTCCCCTCCCCCTCCCCTCCCCTCCCCCTACCCTCCCTCCCCTCCCCCTACCCTCCCCCAATCTCACTTGCCGCCGTCGCCAGGACGACCACCAGGATGATTACCAGGAGGAGGAGGAGGAGCGCCAGAGGAGGAGCACGAGCACCTCGCCATAAGCACGCCTGCGTCCACCTCGCCAGGCAGAATGTGGGCCTCTCCCTCCCCTCCACACTCTCTCCCCCTCCCTGTGGTGTGCCGCTGATGCATTTAGTAGGCCATTGTACAATATTTTGTTTTCGTCAGATACTGGTACCACACTTCCTGCACAAATGTTTTCATCAGATACTAGAACCACGGAAATATGTTTTGTGGATGATCATTTTTAGTTCCAGCTAAAAATGGCTTGATAGCTTATACATTTTGTTGGATATCAGATCACTCTCAAGAAAACCTGGAGTTTCAACTGCATCTTACTGAAGTTATCTGTCTTGCTTGGCTTGCATAGAAGAATAATCCACTTGGACTGGAGTTTCAGCTGCATATTGCTGTAGTTATTTGTCCTGCTTCAAGTGCCAAGCATACGATTCCCCTTCAGTTATTGTTTGTACCAAGCAAACTTGAACTTGTCAGGTTTACATGCTTTTCTTCAATTCACGACTATGCTATCCGATGTCATAGTTACTTGGAGATGAAAATTAAAATTTAGGGATTTTGATGTGCTCCCTGTGATGTTAATGTGCTAGGGTTAGGACTGTTTTCACATGATTAAAATGATTATATGCAATTAGTTGCTGTCAGGTGGTGGAGGGGTATGTCAATTTAATTAATAGTTGGTCTTGTGCTTGTCCATGTGCTTGTGCTCCCTGTGATGTTAATATATGACAACAATGTTTCCTGGAAAGGCCTTTTTTGTCAATTGTTGCAGGGAATTCAAATGAGTGTCTGTTACTCCTGAAATGTTGATTCATTTCTGTTTCGGTTGAGAAACGGGCACTCCTAGGTAGACATTTTTAGGGGAGGTGCTTCCGAATTTTTCAGTCGAACTAATGTACTAACTAGTTCCATTTCTTGTATAGTGCAAAAATGTCGACCGGACACGTCAACGACGGGGCCGGCACATCTAAAGACCCACCGATAACGAGTGTCGAAGACCAAGCCCGCCAGGCCAACTTGAAGTTTTGGGAGTTGTCCCAGAGGAGGGAGGAGGAGGAAATAGATGCCATGGCGGACGATGAAGGCGAAGGCGATGCCGATGCCGGATCATCGTCAAGTGATGGCGGCGAAGATGATCAGACCACGGGGGCCGAGGATGGGACCACCACCGACGGCGGCGAAGAGACGACCGATGGTGGTGTCGACCCAGCCGGTAAGAAAAAGGTCGTGAGGAAGAGTCGGCCACCGCCAACGCTCGGCACTAACCGCCAGGAGTTCACCAAAGTGTCAAAGACCGGCGCGCCCGAGGAGCCTACAGCCCTTGCCAAGGGCTACGGGATACAAATTGGGTGCATGCTCCGGGAGACCGTGACGATCAACACGAGGAACCTTTGAGATCCCGCCAACGAGCATTTCGTCCAGCTCCTCATGGAGAAGCTTCACGGGCGCTACAAGTTCCCCAAGGACTACGACAACCAGCTGCTCAAGAAAAATCCGGTGAACCAGCTGGCGCTCATGAAGATGAGCAACGCCTTGGCCAGCTAGAGATCCCGGGTGAAGAAGAGGATTGACGCGAAGAAAAGCTGGGAGGAGATAAAGGCGAAGGAGCCGATGCTCGAGTACGATGACTTTGTGCTCTTCAAGGAGACGTTGGAGACCGATACCGCAAAAGGCTGGTCGGCATGGGGGAAGAGAATGTACGAGCAGAACATAGGCGACCACCGCCTCGGGAGCGGCGGCTATAGAGCAGCACATGAGATTTGGGACAAGGAGGACGCCAAGCTTTCGCGTCTTTGCAAACCAAACATGTGGGACAGATTCACGGACCCGCAGGTGAGGAACTTTGTGCGGGCACGCTACTACCTGTGCCCCAAAACAAAGGAGTTCAAAACCGACGACAAGTCCATGAGGGACTTTGAGAAACTCCTGGTAAGCAACTTACCGTGGATCTCAGTAGTTCATTATTTGCAATCGATAATGAATCGATCCATGTAGTTCTAAATGGGTTCCGCCTTGCTTTTGCAGGATGCTGAAATACGGCCGTGACAGGTATCGAAGAACCTATGCTAAGGGAGCCATGGGACACTCCTTTCAACAGGGCAATCAACATTGCCAAGAAGAGGCCCAAAAACAAGAAGATGACATCATCAGGACGTGTTGCCGGCTTTGGGATGACGACCTCACGAAGGTCGGCGTCCACTTCAAAGAGGACGCAGAGACCAGAAAGGAGAGGAGGACCAAGAGAGAGGAGGAGCAGGCACGGAAGATCCAGCACCTCGAGGCACAACTGGCCGAGTTGCCGGCACAAATGGAGGCCAAGATGGAGGCCAAGATGGAAGAAAAGCTGCGCCAGATGTTACCTCCTCAGCTGTGGGAGGGTCTAGCAAAGTGGAATGCTGCTGGTGGAGTTGGGCCGATACCGGTGCCCAGCGTGAGCGGCAGCAACTCTCACCAGCACGCGTCGCCGAACATGGTGACCCCGCCCTCCAACCCCTTGGCGCATCCTCTCGCATTGGTGAGCCCGCAGCCGACGGCGGCGGCGCCCAACACCGACGCGCAGCCTGCGGCGCCGGCGCCCAACACCAACGCGCAGCCGGCGCTGTTGCTTCAGGATGAGCGGGAGCAAGAGCTGACGTAGCCCCGTGTTTCCACACTTGCCAAGCTTGACGCCCTCATCCAAGTAAGTGTTGAATGCTTCATCGTAGGCTCGACCTCACACACAATGAATAACACTTGATGACCCCAACATATATGTTGATCCCGCAGGACGCCAAATGCACATTCCTGCACCATGTCGACGGCGTGTTGAAGGATGTAGGCAAGGGCAGTATCGTTCAACCGAAGGGGCTTATGATGCACAACAAGCCAATCCCTGCTGGCTGGTTCCGAGTGAGGTTGGTGATGGCCTTCAAGGGTTGCGAAAGAATCGACCCCCCCAGGCAACCCGAGGGAGCCAAAGAACATAAGGACCTTGATGGCTACTACGGCTGGCCCTTGCTATGGCCCAAGACCCAGATTTGGCTTGCGAAGGATGCACCCGCCGCCGCACCAAAGGTACATCCAGCGCTAATCGTCGCCAACACCAAGAGGCATAAGCAGTTGGCCGCACACACGCCGTCGCCACAACCCAATGACGTGGAGGTTGCACCTAAGGATGATGTGGACGTTGACAACTACCTCAACACCAACGCCATGGCCACCGACGGATTCTACATGCCTCCACTTGGAGAGCCAGCCTCCCACGGTCAACAGGCCGGCCGTCCCTTGTCATGCACGCAGCGTCTGCAGTTCGGCGGTTCTCAAGAGACGCCCGAGGGTGACGCCGGTGGTCCTCCTCCGGTTATTATCTGCCCCAACACACTACACAAGGCGGTCGGTGAGCAGCTGGCGGGATCCGCTTACCCCGTCGATAAGAAGAAGGTGCGGAAGCATAGCTGGAGCAAGAAGGGTTCGGTGAGCCAGCCGCCTCCGAAGAAGCAGGTCATCCGGCAGCAGGATGGCTTGAGAGAAGCGCCCCGTGATTTCACGATGCACATAGCGGGCCAACCGATTCTGACTGAGGAGCTACTTGCTGTCGCGGAAGCACCCATGAGGAATTTGCATCACAGCATTCTACATCTCGAGGACGTGCTTCTTAAAGAGAAGGACTCCGGGTACCCGGTCTTCACATGTAAGGTTCCAAAGGGACATGGCTTCGTCGGGGCAGCACCCGCGGATCTGTTCTACGTGCGGTACGAGGACATCTACAATCTGATGCACTCAAATCGTCTGGACTACAACTTGGTCCATCTCTACGCACTCCACATGTCGTTGAAGGCCCAGAGGGAGAAAAACCCCGGCATAGCGATTGTGGACCCCTACTACATGCGCCCCGCTGTCTTGGCAGAGGACGAAGACCTGGAAGTGGTGAAGGAATACCTCGGGGATTTCTTTGAAAGAACAAGACCAAGGATAGCATCCTTGTGCCTACCTTCCCCGAGTAAGTACACACATCCGGTCTCCATCGTAACACATTCTTAGATTTCATTTGTCCCTTCTTCCAACAATTCCGTTTCAATTGTTTTGCGCAGTGGCATATAATGCACACTCATCGCCATCTGCCCGAGGTTGTCGCAAGCAACGTACATGGACTCATCCAGTGACACGAAGCCCAAAAACTACGACAGAATCAAGCGTGTCCTGGATCTTGCTCTACAAGTCTACGTCGCAAAGGGAGGCATGTTCTCCAAGGGGGCGAAAGAAAGAAGGATGGCAGGAACGTCTTCAGCCATGCCACCAAGTTCCCCTGCATCAAGCAGCTGCAGGGCAGTGTGAAGGAGGCCTTCTACGCCCACCATCACATAAAGGGGTTCATGTGGGATTCACGGAATGATGCGCTGCCGGCTAATCTCCACCACTGGGCAGAAATCGAGGATGCGGACCTCATGGAAGACTTCTGGCGCATCCAGAATCAGATCTGTCTATGCATCCATGAAGATGTCATGACAAGAGGAGGGACCTTTCACTGGGGCAGAGGGCAGACTAACCGCGAGATCGAAGAATGCCTCGAGTTGCAGCACGGCGATAGGACCTTCATGACGAGAGAGGGTTGCCGACCGTTACCCAAGAGGTCTACATGATGTGTGTGTGCCTCTAGCTAGCAGCTAGTGTTGGTCGTGTGTGTCGTATGTATGTCGTAGACTTGATCGACTATCCTCGTGATGTTTCGGAACTATCGTGTTGGACGTGTGTGGGAGTCATAAACCTTAACTTACCGAGGCTCCTAATGCCTATGTTGGATCTGCTGAATTATATGTGCTACTTTTGTTTTAGTTTTATGTATATCTTTGCTATATTACCTGATCATTCCATTCTTTTCATTGCATAACATGATATTGCAATGCCTTTGTCTATGTATGCCTTGTCCGCAGTGATGGCGAGTTGGCGGTAGCCAAGTGGAGGAGGCACCTTTGGAAGAAGAACCCGGATGAAGATCATCATGGTCTTGTCCTTGCTGACTACCGTCGCCGTTGTCCTCTATTCGGTCATAGTCTAGGTGATGAGACTGATCGAATATGTATCGATACGCATGCATGTGATCGATTTCGAACTTGTACTCGCATAACTTGCATGTGTAGTTTAATAATGTAACACTTGGACTCTCCATATTGATGTATTTTGGCACTTTGTATGAATTTCATTGAGTTTCTGTGATATTCCTGTGATATATTGCTGTATTACTGTATGTTACTGTGTATTCCTGTATTTCTGCTGTATTCTGGTATTTTTTTTAAATCCTACGAGCTGTCAGCAGCGCACCTATTTTCCTAGTCAGTGGCACACCTTATTCGTGGCGCACGGCACTGGGGTGCGCCACGGATGATTGTTAGTGGCGCACGGGGAAAGGGTGCGCCACGGACTATGGGCTAGTCAGTGGCGCATATCTGGGGTGCGCCACGAATCTCAAATAGTTAGTGGCGTCTTATGCGTGGCGCAGCGTGGTGCGCCACTAACCCCAAAAAGGGTGCGCCACAGATAAGGATTTTCCTGCTAGTGTAGGTGCTTCATGCTTTACTATCATCTTTATAGAGAAAATTTTGAACTTCATGCCTGTAGCCCCCAAGCGCCGAGTTGTTTTTAGCTTGCAATAACTCGGGGTTGAAGACTCTGAAAATCTTTTATCTGCCTTTAAAATTTGATCCATGAGTAGCCCCTAAGCGCCGGGTTGTTAGCCTGCGACAACTCAGAGCTACCATCAGCGCTGTGCATACTGTGTAAAACTGAATTTTGAACCATTCTAGCCCCCAAGTTCCGAGTTGTTGATCACAACATTTGGGGACTCGTAGGTCACTTTCTTTGGCTTTTGCTGAAAAACTTTTAACTAGTAGATCCGTCTTGCATTCATTTAGGAAAAGAACTCCCTGTAGCCCCCAAGTGCCAAGTTGTGCTTCTTTGTGTTGTTATTATAGGCCACTGTCTCTCGCATGCAAAGAGACATGAAAGAACTTGAGGAAAAGGCAGCTGCTTCTGCCAAATCTGCTGAATATGAAAGAAATCATGCTCTCTAGCTTGAGAATGACTTGAAAAAAGTGTGTGCTGAGCTGGAAGATGAAAAGAAAACCGCTGCCCACAACAAAAAGATTGATAAGAAAGCCATCAAGGACTTGAACACTGGCCTTGACCGCTGTCGCACGGGCGTCAAAGTGATGACTCAGCGTATCTTTGGTAAACTCTGTCATTTCTCTATTCCTCATTTTAACTGTAAAACTTTTGCTTTGCTATACTAATCTATTTCAATCCTTCCAGGTTCAACTTCTCCCAAAATGAAATTAGGAGTCGGCCAACAGATGAATGAGCTGCTGGATTATTGTCATGGCTTGTAGGAGGGCGCTAAGGCAATCATCACTTATCTTTCTCCTCAGAAGAAGTGTCCCTCAGCTCCTGAGCGGCTAGTTAGAGAATTATCTCGAGCTCCTACATATGTTAAGGCCTGGAAGGAGTCATCTTTCACACGTGCTGCCGTCCGAGTCCTGACCTTGGTGCGGTCCTATTATCCAACGACTGTGGAGCATGCGTTGCTAACCTTGGGCAAGCCAGAAAAACATGAAGACGGCTCCCCTTTTACCAAGGAAGATCTTGAATCTCTGCAGAAGTCTCTCAGACCTTTTGCTTGCCAAATTGTTGAGAATATGGACTCGGAGATATGGACTCATCGGTACGACTCCAACAACAACAAAAAATCATCATGGTGACTCCTCCGGTTGTGGAGTTCGACCGTCCTTCTCAGCTGGTTGTTGGCGCATCCACTTCAACAGGACATGTACTATCAACTCCTGCAGTACCTGCTCCTTCACGAGCCCGTCCAGAGGATGTTGTCCACTCCCAAAATCCAGATGAAGGAGCCACCCCTGTCACAAAGGACCCATCTGCACCTGGTAGCTCTGCTCAAGGTGCTACTGCTAATGCTCCAATGTCTGATCCTGCTCCTGCACAAAAGGCTCATCCCTTGGATGATTTTTAAACCTTTTAACTTAATTGATGCCATGCTGTCTAGTTGTTTGAGATGTAAAAACTTTTATCCTTGTGATGACACACTTTTGAATATCTTGGTTTTATGTGATAGTCCTCCTTATTGCCCACTTTATATAAATTGCTTTGGTTCTTATAACCCATCTGAATTTTATATTGATGAATAAGTAGGCCTCGCGTGACTTTTGCTAACAGTTTTGCTCTAACAAGTCCGACTTCTCCTAAGTCCTTTTTAGGCTTCATATGAGCTCGGGACAAGTCATGCCTGCAGTATTTAGTCAAAATTTGCGAGTTGCATCTAACTTACCAGCTAAAAATCAGGAAGGAATCGGCTTCTTAGCCGGGTTCAAGTTTCTGTGATATTCCTGTGATATATTGCTGTATTACTGTATGTTACTGTGTATTCCTGTATTTCTGCTGTATTCTGGTATTTTTTTTTAAATCCTACGAGCTGTCAGCAGCGCACCTATTTTCCTAGTCAGTGGCACACCTTATTCGTGGCGCACGGCACTGGGGTGCGCCACGGATGATTGTTAGTGGCGCACGGGGAAAGGGTGCGCCACGGACTAT
The DNA here is from genome assembly GCA_012064385.1 of Puccinellia tenuiflora. Classification (NCBI taxonomy): domain Eukaryota; kingdom Viridiplantae; phylum Streptophyta; class Magnoliopsida; order Poales; family Poaceae; genus Puccinellia; species Puccinellia tenuiflora. The sequence goes on along the minus strand of QRDG01002226.1, from coordinate 7,957 downwards.
GGGCTAGTCAGTGGCGCATATCTGGGGTGCGCCACGAATCTCAAATAGTTAGTGGCGTCTTATGCGTGGCGCAGCGTGGTGCGCCACGAACCCCAAAAAGGGTGCGCCACAGATAAGGATTTTCCTGCTAGTGTAGGTGCTTCATGCTTTACTATCATCTTTATAGAGAAAATTTTGAACTTCATGCCTGTAGCCCCCAAGCGCCGAGTTGTTTTTAGCTTGCAATAACTCGGGGTTGAAGACTCTGAAAATCTTTTATCTGCCTTTAAAATTTGATCCATGAGTAGCCCCTAAGCGCCGGGTTGTTAGCCTGCGACAACTCAGAGCTACCATCAGCGCTGTGCATACTGTGTAAAACTGAATTTTGAACCATTCTAGCCCCCAAGTTCCGAGTTGTTGATCACAACATTTGGGGACTCGTAGGTCACTTTCTTTGGCTTTTGCTGAAAAACTTTTAACTAGTAGATCCGTCTTGCATTCATTTAGGAAAAGAACTCCCTGTAGCCCCCAAGTGCCAAGTTGTGCTTCTTTGTGTTGTTATTATAGGCCACTGTCTCTCGCATGCAAAGAGACATGAAAGAACTTGAGGAAAAGGCAGCTGCTTCTGCCAAATCTGCTGAATATGAAAGAAATCATGCTCTCTAGCTTGAGAATGACTTGAAAAAAGTGTGTGCTGAGCTGGAAGATGAAAAGAAAACCGCTGCCCACAACAAAAAGATTGATAAGAAAGCCATCAAGGACTTGAACACTGGCCTTGACCGCTGTCGCACGGGCGTCAAAGTGATGACTCAGCGTATCTTTGGTAAACTCTGTCATTTCTCTATTCCTCATTTTAACTGTAAAACTTTTGCTTTGCTATACTAATCTATTTCAATCCTTCCAGGTTCAACTTCTCCCAAAATGAAATTAGGAGTCGGCCAACAGATGAATGAGCTGCTGGATTATTGTCATGGCTTGTAGGAGGGCGCTAAGGCAATCATCACTTATCTTTCTCCTCAGAAGAAGTGTCCCTCAGCTCCTGAGCGGCTAGTTAGAGAATTATCTCGAGCTCCTACATATGTTAAGGCCTGGAAGGAGTCATCTTTCACACGTGCTGCCGTCCGAGTCCTGACCTTGGTGCGGTCCTATTATCCAACGACTGTGGAGCATGCGTTGCTAACCTTGGGCAAGCCAGAAAAACATGAAGACGGCTCCCCTTTTACCAAGGAAGATTTTGAATCTCTGCAAAAGTCTCTCAGGCCTTTTGCTTGCCAAATTGTTGAGAATATGGACTCGGAGATATGGACTCATCGGTACGACTCCAACAACAACAAAAAATCATCATGGTGACTCCTCCGGTTGTGGAGTTCGACCGTCCTTCTCAGCTGGTTGTTGGCGCATCCACTTCAACAGGACATGTACTATCAACTCCTGCAGTACCTGCTCCTTCACGAGCCCGTCCAGAGGATGTTGTCCACTCCCAAAATCCAGATGAAGGAGCCACCCCTGTCACAAAGGACCCATCTGCACCTGGTAGCTCTGCTCAAGGTGCTACTGCTAATGCTCCAATGTCTGATCCTGCTCCTGCACAAAAGGCTCATCCCTTGGATGATTTTTAAACCTTTTAACTTAATTGATGCCATGCTGTCTAGTTGTTTGAGATGTAAAAACTTTTATCCTTGTGATGACACACTTTTGAATATCTTGGTTTTATGTGATAGTCCTCCTTATTGCCCACTTTATATAAATTGCTTTGGTTCTTATAACCCATCTGAATTTTATATTGATGAATAAGTAGGCCTCGCGTGACTTTTGCTAACAGTTTTGCTCTAACAAGTCCGACTTCTCCTAAGTCCTTTTTAGGCTTCATATGAGCTCGGGACAAGTCATGCCTGCAGTATTTAGTCAAAATTTGCGAGTTGCATCTAACTTACCAGCTAAAAATCAGGAAGGAATCGGCTTCTTAGCCGGGTTCAAGAGTCTAAAGCTTGAATTTTTTTCTTAAAGACAAGCCCCCAAGAACCTCAAGATCAAAATGTAATAAAGAGCACATACTTAGTGTCTCAACAGAAGATTTCAATTTCAAATGTAGTCGCCTTTATTTCCTTTGATCATAATAATCATGATAAAATGTACGAAGAGCTCACCGGGCTCACTGATAATTTGCACATCTTGCTTACAAGGATTAACTATAGTATGGACACAACTGAGCTCTGTTCCAAGGCCTCTTTGCCTCTGCATAGGGATCTAGTGTATGGGCTGTATCAGCTCCTTTGCTTTCACTTGCTGGCTCCCGCACATCCATTAGATAGTACGATCCATTATGCAAGTTTTTGCTGATAACAAACGGTCCTTCCCATGGAGGAGATAATTTGTTCATCCCTTTCTTATTTTGGACTAGGCGAAGCACTAAATCCCCCTCTTGAAAGGTCCGAGTTCTGATTCTGCATGCGTGATATCGCCGCAAGTCCTGCTGATAAACTGCAGATCTCTCAAGGGCTAACTCCCTTGCCTCTTCAAGTGCATCCACCGAGTCCTGGCGAGCAAGCTCGTTCTCTGTCTCGATATAATTGGTGACTCGTGGTGAGTCATGAAGTAAATCACTGGGCTGGACTACTTCTGCTCCATAGACCATGAAGAACGGTGTGAAGCCAGTGGATCTGTTAGGAGTCGTCCGTATGCTCCAGAGTACGACTGGTAACTCCTCAACCCAGCACCCGGTAGCTCGTAACAGGGGAACTCTCAATCTGGGCTTGATCCCTTTGAGCAACTCCTGATTTGCACGCTCAGCTTGTCCATTGGACTGTGGGTGCGCCACCGAGGCTAGATCAAGTCGGATATTATTTTCTCCACAGAACTTGGCCATTTCACCAACTGATAGATTGGTTCCATTGTTTGTGATGATGCTATGTGGATATCCAAATTGTGTGGCTATCTTTTTGATGAACCTAACAGCAGATGCTGCATCAACTCGGCTGACGGGTTCGACTTCAACCCACTTGGTGAACTTGTCAACTGCAACTAGCAGGTGAGTTTTATGGCAGGGCGACTTTGAAAAAGGACCCACCATGTCAAGCCCTCAAACTGCAAACGGCCAGGTTATTGGTATGGTTCTGAGCTCCGGGGCTGGCACATGATCTTGCCTGACGTACCTCTGACAACCATCACATACTCGAACTATCTTTTCGGCATCCAAGTGTGCTATCAACCAGAAGAAACCATGCATGAAAGCTTTGGATACTAAGGACCTTGTTGATGCATGATGGCCACAGTCTCCTGCATGAATCTCTCGCAGAATTTTCCTGCCTTCCTCTGGGGATACACACCGTTGGTAGGCTCCTGTGGTGCTTCTCCGGAACAACTCTCCATCGATTAATGTATACGACTTGCATCGTCTGACGAGTTGTCTTTTCTTGACTTCATCCTCTAGAAGTTCCCCACGTAGGAGATAAGCAAGATACGGCTCCGTCCAAGCTGGAATTACCCGAGTTGCTGCAACCAATGCTGACTCCAGGTCCGAAAAAGCGAGCTCCTCTTCTGAAGGCAACTTAACTGATGGATGATGGAGTTCATCCAGGAAGATGTTTGGCGGTACTTTCTCTCTTCTAGACCCCAGCCTTGATAGTGCATCTGCCGCCTTGTTTTTTTGACGATCAATGTGTTCTACTTGGTAACCGAAAAAGAACCCAGCAATCTGGTCAACTGCTCTCCTGTAAGCCGCCATATTTGCATCCTTTGATTCCCAAGTTCATGACACTTGTTGGGCCACAAGATCCAAGTCCCCAAGGCACCTGATGCATTTGACGTTCATCTCCTTGGCCAAACGGAGTCCATGTAGCAGTGCCTTGTATTCTTCCATGTTATTGGTACAATCAAAGTGAAACTGAAGGACATAGGCTAACTTATCTCCCTTAGGTGAAGTCAAAATGACGCCGGCTCCTGATCCCTCGAGTTGTCTGGACCCGTCGAAGTGCATTGTCCAATACTTGGAGCAAGGTGTGTTTGGTGAAGATGTGAAGTCGGTCCAATCATTGAGAAAATCCGCCAAAGCTTGTGACTTGATGGCTGTGCGCGGCTCATATGTGATGTGGTAAGGACCCAATTCAATTGCCCATTTGACGACTCGTCCCGTCGCATCTCTGTTGCGAATGATATCTGCTAGTGGTGCTGAACTCACCACCTTGATAGAGTGCTCTTGAAAGTAATGCTTTAGCTTCCAACTTGCTAAAAAGACTCCATATACCAGCTTCTGCCACTATGGGTACCTTTGCTTGGAATCGGTGACTACCTCACTAATATAGTAGACAGGGCGCTGCACTGGATACTGATGACCCACAAGTGTAGGGGATCGCAACAGTCTTCGCGGGTAGTTTGACCCTAATTTATTGATTCGACACAAGGGGAGCCAAAGAATATTTATAAGCCTTAGGAGTTGAGTTGTCAATTCAACCACACCTAAAAAGGATTTCTCTCGAAGCAACTTATCAGTAGTAACAGTGATTTGATGGCAGCAGTAGAATAGTAACAACAGTAATAAAATAAAGACAGCAATGATGACAGTAAAAGTATTGATTGTAAACAGCGGGATTAAAACACCGTAGGCATAGGGATAGATAGACGGGCGTTGCATGAATAAGATAGCTCATGAAATAAACATAACTAGGCACAAAGCAAATAAATACGTAAATAGCATCCAAGTATCAAACAGGCATAGGCATGTACTCCTAATTTAGCTGTACATGCTTGCAATAAGAACTTGCACGGCATCTTTTGTCCTGCCATCCAGTTTCAGCCGGGCCAATTAAGGAACAAATGGCAATTAAGGTGTTCCTTTTAATAGAACACCGGATCAAAGCATTAACACACAATGAATACATGTAACCCTCGAGTTGCCAACCATTACCATCGATGTCCCCATTTCTGTCACTCGGGGTCTCTGATTCCGGTTGACAACAAGTGCATCCAACTAGTAGATAGGATCCAAACATCAATTATACTCATGCAAACATAAAGTGTTCAGATCTGAAATCATGGCACCCGGGCCCAAAGTGACAAGCATTAAGCATAACTAGTTGCACCAACGATGATTAACACAAATAGAGGATACTAGGCATCGTGCCCTAACAATTTGGCATCGAATTACTTGAGCAATCTTATTCAATCCCTTCCATCCCCTTGCCTACAGCAGGGAACTACTCACATATGGAAGGGGACGACATGGATGGTTGATGGAGAGGCGTTGGCGGTGATGATGGCGGCGATCTCCACTCCGGCAGGGTGCCGGAACAGCGATCCTGGACCCCGAATTTAGGGTTCATGATGGCGGCGGAGCTCCGTAAGTTTTCTGGAAAAAGTGTTTGGGGGTTGTTGTTTTTAGGTCACGAGGGAGCTTATAAGTGAAGGGGGCCGAGAGGCGAGCTCCCAGGGGCAGGGGCGCCGCCCTACCGCGGCCTAGGGCCCACCCACGGGTGGGACCCGCCCCAGCTCCTGGGGTGGCCCCCCTTCGGGGTCTTCTGCCTCCGAGGCTCATTCTTCTTCAAAAATCCTTTTTATAAATTTTCTAGAATTTTCCGCGAACTTCTGAACCCTGCACAAAAGAAAGACACCAAATGCAATTCTGCTGAAAACAACGTCAGTTCGGGTTAGTTCCAAACAATTCATTAAAAATCATAGGCAAAACAATAGCAAAGTGTTTGGAAAAGTAGATACGTTTGCGACGTATCAACTCCCCCAAGCTTAGCTTATTACTTGTCCTCAAGCAATTCAGTTGACAAACTGGATGCGATAAAAGAAACTTTGACAAACACCTTTGCTTCATTTAGAGCATAGAAGTTTAAACCATGATCAGTAATTTAATAATCACATGAGAGAAGTTACAAAAACAATAGAACTAAAGAAATCATAGAGACTTATGCAAAACTCACAATATGCTAACAAGTAATAATTTAAACATGCAAACAAGTAACAGCGATGCAATGCATATAACTAGGCATGGTAAAGTGATCTCTCGCTTACCCCTTTTTTGGGGCAAAACATAAATGCTGGGCACCTCTTGAGACATTAAACGGTGACTAGATGTAAACTTTTCAGAATTGACAAGTATCTCAAACATGCTCCAATCATTAAAACTTAGGGACAAAGCACATTATACTCAGAATGACAGCAATGTTCTATAAGATGGTGCTCAAAGAAAGGTGACGACTCAACATAAATATAAAAGAAAGGCCCTTCATAGAGGGAAGCGGGGATTAATCATGTGCTAGAGCTTTTTATTTTTTATAAGCAGAAGTAAAACAGTTTTGAGAGATGCATGCTTTCGTCAACGATTTCACAACAGAGAGGCTATCTAGTCCCCCATAGCAAGCAAAGCTTTTAGACTTGTGAGAGCAGCTGGTTTTTTCGAGGAGCGAGTACGCTCCTCTTTATCCTTGGTTTCACCACTGTCCAATGTTTAGAGCTATTTCTCAAATTTTCATTGCGCGGAGGAGAATGGTGAGTTAGTTTTATATTTTTCTTAAGCTGCTCTCGGTTTGATTTAGGTGAGGACATAATCCATCAACACCGGGTGAAAGGGAGGAAGTGACCTTGCTTGTCACAAGTTATATCTAGCCCTCTACTGCTTCCTCATGAGCTAAAAACAGAGACATAAAAAGAAGCATTTTTTTAATAATTTAAAGGTAGCACATGACAAATTTACTTGGAATGGCGGTGAAATACCATATGTATGAAGATATAGTGGACTCAAATGGAATACTTTGGCTTAAGGAATATGGATGCACGGATGGATCATTACACCCAGTGCAAATGGAGGCTAGCAAAAGACTCGGGAGCGACCGATCAAGAGCAATACTGTCATAATCATGCTTTGTGACAAAATCAATCAATGAATAAAGCATATGAGTGATACTCCAATTCTAAGCACAATAAACTGTCAAGGCTTAACAAACTTTATTTTTAGTCTTTTACATGTGTGAACATGTGCCAAGTCAATCCAAATAAATATTTTGGAGGAGGACCTCACTTCACCATACCATATTATAAACAATGCAAAGCATGCTCATGTCTACATGACAATTTATTCACTCTTAACAAGTTGAGACTAAGCATAAGAATCCATAAAAGCTAAGTAATATCATCTACGCAACCACTACTAGGAAAAGGGTTATAGGTGGGTGACATTCTGTGGCGCACCAATTTTCGTGCGCCACAGAAATATGTTTCTGTGGCGCACCGTGGTTGGTGCGCCACAGAAAGTCACATTTCTGTGGCGCACCTGGCCACATGCGCCACAGAAATTAGACTTTCTGTGGCGCACCAAGCACGGTGCGCCAAAGAAAGTCACATTTCTGTGGCGCACCAACCACGGTGCGCCATAGAAAGTCGTCTGGGGGGACTGGTGAATTTTGGAAAAAAAATTCTGTGGCGCACCTGGCTTGGTGCGCCACAGAAAGGTGACATTCTGTGGCGCACCAAGCTCAGAATTTTTTTCTCCGGATCACACCCCCCCCCCGTGGATCGCCTTTTTAGTCTTGTAGGAAGTAAATAAAATGATAAAAAATTCAATAAATAAAATCCTTTGCGATGTAGTTAGGTATGAGTGTCTAGTAGGTCTAGAAATTTTGAAATATGAATTTTGACCTTTTTTACAACAAATGAAAAAAAATCTTATAACGGCCATAACTTTTACATACGACGTCGAAAAAATGCGAATAATACCTTAAAAAAAACTAGAGAAAATTTCGGATTCGATCGCACCGGGGATTACCCGGTCAGCAATTCACAGAATCCTCAAATTCCAAACCAAAAAAAAGTTATGGCCAACAGAAGAATTTTCCCAGCAAAATAAAAAAATAAAAAAAGGGAAAAAATTTTGTGGCGCATGTGCCAAGGATGCGCCATAGAATTATTGGGCGGCATTCGAAATTTTGAATCCCGCCAGCCCCCTTCTCCCTCTCTTTTCCCTTTTCTCCTTCTCTCC